>BQMB01002256.1:0-46014 GCA_027943415.1 Closterium sp. NIES-67 | reverse complement strand
GCAAAATTATTGACACATAGATGGTCAATTCGTGTTCCAGTTACTTTATGAGAGGTTGTTTTACCCGTCTTCGATTATTTCCCATGTATTGTGCAAAATCCACGCAGGAAATGATGTAATCCACATCCCAGGCCAGCGAGTATCCTTTCTTTGACCCGCGACCCGCTTCCAGCCCCCCAACTGCCCCTTCTGCCTCACTCCACCCCCACTTCTCTCCGATAGTGGAAGACTACCGGCATAGATACAAGCAAGGGAGAAGCAAATAATACTATACAAAACTTAGTAAAGAATCGCTGATGGTCACGAGGCCTAAGGGCCTTGGTGAAGATATCAGCAATGTTGGCCTTTGAGGTCAACTCTACTACACGAGCTTGACCACGCTGCTGCAACTCACGCAGCTGGAAGTTCTACAGAATCATGGCCCTATCATCAGCAAACAAGATCGCAGCACACCTAGGCTGCTCACCTAAGTCAGTGAGCAAGAACGTCAGCAACCGGAGCTCCTGAGCAATCATAGTACAAGCTTAGATCTCTGCCTCACAACTAGACTGAGCTACAGACGATGACCTAGTGGATCTTCATGAGACTACATCCACACCAAGATTAAAGAAGTAGCACTGTGAGGACCTGATTGTTACTGGGTCGTCAGCCCAAGACGCGTCTGTGTGTCTAGTGAGGACCTCTAGCTCACGACCTCCCAGCACAAGCCCAAGTCTTGATGTACTTGCCAGATATCGCAACACCCTCTTGGCAGCCGACCAGTGCTCTGATCGGTGTCTGCTAGGTGCAACAAAGTGAGCAAGGATACTAAGAAGGTACACTAGATCTGGTAGAGTGCACGCACCCCACCAGCTCTACATATGAACCACGAGGCTCAATGTGCTCAGCAGAAACACGAGCAGAGAGCTTGTTGTCAACAGGCAGAGGGGTGGGCTATGCTAACGAGAACTGAAAGCCGAGCCGCTGGAGGCTACGAGAGTGTGATTGTAGGCGCTGCACGGTCACAAGAGATCTCCAAGCCCAGATAGCGCTGCAATTCTACTAGGTCTGTACAGGCGTGTCACCTGAGCAGCTCGGCCTTCAAAGAGGGTAGTGCAACTTTGTCTGGTGTAGAAAAGATAAGGTCATCTTTATACACAAGTATGTAGGGTGGATTCTGACCAACATGAACAAAGAGGGAAGGGTCAGCAGAGGACGGGAAGAAGTGGAGAGCCGTAAGTGTAGTGCAGAGCGTGTCGTACCACTGATGGGGCGCCTGGCGTATACTGTAGATAGGGCGGTATAGGCTCCACTGGATCCCAGGAGTGAAGGTCCCAGTGAAGCTTGGTGGGCGCCGCAGGAAGATCTGCTCATGAAGGCTGACGAGAAGTCTAGAGGGTGGAGCTCGTAGTCACACTGTGTGGGTATGTGGAGGAGCACCCGAAGAGTATTCAGTTTTGGGTTGGAGGAGAAGGTTTGGAAGAAGTCCTCACCCTCTTGCTGACTGAAGCCTCTAGCCACAAATCACGACTTGAAGTGCGGCGGCTCTTTAGGCGGGCGCTTCACCATATAGATCCACTTGCCATCGACTATGTTCGCCCAAGGTGGAGGAACTGCATGGACGTAAGTGCAAGTGGATCTATAAGATGCCATCTCTACCTCCATAGCCTGTATCCAATGGGCTGTCCAGGCACCCAAGACTGCCTTAGCGTACGAGCATGAGTAGGGATGTCCAGGGTGTCCGGGTCACCCTCAGAGGACACAAGCATGTCACAGAGAAAGGTTGCAGTAGCCGCAAGGAGAGCTAGCTCGTATTGCCTATCCTCTAGAATGTCACTGCCAAGGGCAGGTTCATCCCCGACTGACAGAGGACAGGCAGGGTCAGAGACTAGAGCGGAAGCATAGTCAAGGCGGTGGCTCACGGCAAATTCAGCAACAGCAGCGACGGGATTAGAGACACCCTCAGGAGGAGCAGTAGGGTCCGTGATAAGTGACGCAAGCAAGCAGGAAGTGACAGGATATGTAGTTGGAGAAGATTCAGAGGGAGGAGCAGGGGACAGCGGGAGCAACGACTGGGGAGGTAACGGCAGGGCAGGGACCAGAGGAGCACGAGAACGTATAACCATAGGGTGGACATGGACACGAGAAGAGACAGAACGACCACCAGAGAGATGACACACCTAGTGGGGTAGGACGGGGGACGGGGGCCAAGACAGGGGACAGAGGAGAGTGAGGGGGAAACGAGCTGGAGAGGAGTTCGGTGGGGGAGGGGAGAGGAGCGGGCCGTAGACAACGTCAAGCGGGAAGGGAGGCACTGTAGGAAAGAAAGACGAGCGGTCAGGGGAACCAGAGTAAAGGCCAAGCACCCCTAGAGCCAGCACCCCAAGAGCTTGCACCCCCAGAACCAGCACCCATAGAGACAACACCCCCAGAACCAGTACCCTTAGGACCAGCACCCTTAGAGTCCAGAGGCTCCTGCCACTACTACAGTTGCGACTTCTGTTGCAACGACAGCGGCAGAGGCTGCTGAGGTGCCTAGGGCACTGGGGAAGGGGGAAGGGTACCGCAGCTACGGCGAGCGCACCCCCAGCCACAGGGCCTCTAGAGTAAACAGAGTTCCTCACAGGCCCAACCGAGGGGAGAGAAGTGGCATGGGAGACACCAGGCTGGGCCGGGCCGGGTGGGAGGGGAACGGAAGGTGGTTCAGGAGTGAGGAAGAGAGGTGGGGGAGGAACATGAGTGCTACGATGAAGGAAGCGAGCGTAAAATGAGACGGACTCGTCGAACGTTAAGTTACGAGAGCGAAAGAAGCGGTGCTGTCCCAGGTGGTAGAATAGCCCATCATGAGCATCAAGGGGGAACCTGAGGAAGACACACGGGACAGTGCGGGATTGTCCATGCTAAGGGCGCAGACGTGAGCCTGGCTGCCCTAGACGTGGAACGCAGACATGTCACCAGGAGACCTAGTCCAGAGGAGGGTCGGTGAAACCTGTGGCTGCGAGGAGTGAGACCACATGTTAAGCTGGTGAGTCGCGTGCACACCGCGGATGGCCACAGAAAATGGGGGGCACCGGCATAGACCATGGACGTGTGGGCCATATCCATGACCAAGCCAATGCGATGCTCAGCGACTCCATTCTGCATTGGCATGAAAGAGTCTGGAAGGGTGAACGTCTGGGTGATGCCCTCCTCATAACAGAATTGATCTAGACAAATGGAGGCGAAATCCCAACCACGGTCGGATTGAAGACGGAGCAAGGCAGGGAGCGCTGGGTGTGGATGAGATGAAGCCATGAGAGGAGGCCGTCAAGCACATCGGCCTTCCGCTGCAAAGGAAAAATTGTTTATGAACCGCGGTAAAGCCGGTCAACGACAACCAGGAAGTAGCGCTCCCCGCGAAAGTCCCTGGACCGGGTCAGGGCCCCAGACGTCCATGTGCAGATTCTCTGAAGGAGCGACAGGGGAGACTAGTGACAAGACCGTGGGACGCCATGTGATGCAGACGCGGGAGAGCAGGGTGACCTGTAAGCGGTGGTGCCACAGGAGTTTAGGATGGGGTGAGGGAGCATCAAGAGCACGACTCAACAACCAGGGTGGATGCTGCTACCTAGGTGGACTCTGTATGCAGTGTGAAGAGACCAGACGCAGGGTCACGGTCAAAGGTGGCAAGAAAGGCACCTCTAGCGTTGTCCGTACAAACTACATATCGTTCGTGGCTAGGGAACGTGGTGGGTGACGTCGAGGTCCTTTACAAGGCGGATACCAACCAAGTTCGTTGAAATCATGGGGATTTGCAAGCTAGTAAGGGAGCAGGACGAGACAACCGGAGAGGGAAGAGTCGTGGAACTATGAGCAACGACTGCGGCAGACGAGGCAGCGAGGAAGACCAGTGCCGGTGCAGGAAGCGGTGTGAGTGTAGTGCAGTTCTGGAAGAAGCAGCGAGACGTGCTAGGGTCCAACGTGAAGGAGAGGGAAGCTATAGGAGGGGCAGGGGAAGAGCCTAGTTGACACGTAGTAGAGGCGCCTAGACTACACCAGCAGTGGGACCTAGACCCCCAGGGCCCCGGGCCGGCAGAGACACCACGCGCGCCCAGGGCAGTGATCGCCCCGCGGCCCAACCTACAGGGCGTCCGCCGTGCCCAACACTCCCAGGACCCACCGCGGCAGCTGCCGCTGCTGCTGCTACTGTGACGATTGTTGCGGCCACTGAGGCTGCTACGGCTGTTGCTGCTACTGCGGCTCAGGAAAGGCGGCCCTGTAGCATACCTCGAGGGCGTGGAGGTGTGCGACGAGCTCACCAGTAATGTGGGCCTCCAGGAGCTAGCAGTCCACATGCTAGCTCACCAGCTGCCGGCGGAGAAAGCCTGAGAGCGAAGTCGACTGCCCGGCCTTCGGCATCCAGTCGAGGGACAGACCCCGACGAGGTAGTCATGTTGATAGGGGAGGCGGCGAGAATAGTGGGAGGAGCTTGGGGCTGCTGGAGCACGAACGGTGGTAGCGGCAGTGGCGGCTGTGGTTGGAGCAGCGGTCTAGCTAGCAGGCAGCAGCGGCGGCAAGCGGTAGGCTGGTGGCAGTGGCGGCTAACGGCAGGCTGGTGGCAGTGGTGGCTAGCAGTAGGCTGGCAGCACTGGCAGCGAGTGCCAGGCCAGTGGCAGCGAGCGGCTAGCAACAGGCTGGTGGGAGAGGCGGCTAGTGGCAGGCTGGTGGTAGGGGCAGCGACTGGCAGGCTGGTGGCTACGGCGACGAATGGCAGGCTGGAGGCAGCGGCGGCTAGCGGCTGGCGACTAACGGGTGGCGGCTGGCTGGGAGGCTGCTGTCTGGCTGCTGACTGGCGGCTGGCTGGCAGTTGACAGCCCGCTGGCAGTACGACTCGATAAGCATGACTCAGATAACCACCCGTACTGTAATACCGGGATGGTTATGTATCTTTACTGTCGTGTTGACTTAGACTTGTGGACGTCTGACTGTTGAGTTGCAAGGTCAACAGTCTGTGACCCTTGCCCTTTGCAACCTCTGTGAGATGTCATCAACCTGTGTTATCTGTCAGTGGGTATTGTAGCAGGTCTGAGTCAGCAGTCCTTGATGTTGCGGTACTCGCGTGTTTGTATAATACGCAAGACTTCTGAAATGCTTAAGTCGTTTCAAAATTTCCAACACTCCCCTTCATTTCTGGAGTATCGATGTGGTCGAGGTTGCTGATTCAATGCAGTCCAGTCAGCAGCATGCAGTACTGGAACTTCGCCTTTGTCAGCTTCTTGGTCAGGTAGTCAGCTGCCATTTCAATAGTGGGGCAATAGGCCAGCTGGAGTTTTCCTTGTTCGATCTCGTCCTTCATGAAGAAGTAGCGAAGCGAGATGTGCTTCAACCGACTCGTAAAGCCATTTTTGTTGGCGATCCAAATCGTTGATTGGTTGCCGCAGAAGAGGGAGAAGCTTGGTAACTTGGCGATCTTCGCTTCCTCGAGCAGCTCGTGCAGGTAGAGTCCTTCCTTTGTAGCTATGGAGAGGGCGATATATTCAGCTTCAGCAGATGAGATGGCAATTAGTTCTTGCTTTCCCGAGTGCCTGGAGATAGTGCCGATAGGCTCCAAGCGGTAGACGTAGGTAGTGTGAGAGCACCTATTATCTTTGTCACCTGCGTGGTCGGTGTCGACGTAGCCGATTAGCTCGGACTTCGTAGTGGCGTTCTCGTGGTAGGTGAGACCGATTGTCAGGGTAGAGATGAAGTAGAGCATTGCACGCTTTAGCTCTTCCAGATTCCCCCCTTTAGGTCGCTTAAGGTACGTGGCGAGCTAGCTAGCAGTGTAGGAGAGTTCGGGGCGGCATGTGATAGTTGGCGAACAGCAGACAGCCGAGTTTTTGCTGGTAATCTTGGATGCCTAATGATGCGAGGAGGGAGTTGGTTGCCGTGGGTGCCGGGCTCGTGTAGAGACATGGTGTCGTGAGGGGCAGTGGGGATAGGTTGAATCGGGTGGCAATGTTCTCGGCATATTGTGATGCCGAGAGGTGGATGGTGTTGGGGCTGTTGGTGATGTTGAGGCCAAGGTACCGTGTGGTAGTAGGGGAGACGGTGAGGGTGAGCTGATGTAGAGGAGATCGTCAACGTAGACGAGCATGGGCACATAGTCACCGCTTTGGGAGAGACAGTACATCCCTTGATCGTGCTGCCGCTGAGCGAAACCCATGTCGGTGAGGATTTTGTGGAGGTAGAACTACCACAGCCACGGGGCCTGCTTGATCCCGTAAAGAGATTTGATTAACTGGCAGACGAGGGTGGGGTCGTTGACGTACGCGTGGGGCTGCTCGACGCAGCATCAACTAGTGCATAGAGGAACGCCGTGGCGACGTCGACCTGTCGCAGGCTAAGCTTGCGGGTGGCGGCGATGGCAAGGAGAACTCGGAGAGATGTGTGGTGGCTGACTGGAGCAAATGCCTTGGTGTAGTCGCGGCCGTGCTGCTGGTCGAAGCCTCGCACCACCCATGGAATGGTCGATTGTCCCGTCGGCTTTCGTCTTTACTCGGAAACCCCAGTTCCTCGAGAGGATTGTCTTCCCCATTGTTTGCGAGATTGGAATGAGTTTTCAGGTGTTTCGCTCATGCAATGCCTTTAACTCTCTGACCATTGCCTCCCGCCATTTCTCCATGTGTGGTCCCTCGAGTGCTTTCTTGACTGTGGTACGTCCCGTGATGCGCGGCGGGGGGGAAGTCACTGGGTGTACTGCTGCAACCAGTTCAACTTTTTGGAGCCCTGTTTTGGTGTAGTGGGGGAGGTGTGGATCCTCAAGATAGTCTGCTTTGTCTCCCGCTTCTGGGTCACGTCTGAAGTTGGGTCCGATACGTTCCAACATGTTAGAGTCGACGGGGTGTGGTGTTACAAAACCATTGTCGGCGAAGTGGAAGTAGGCTTTGGCGTTCGCATTGTTGCGAGGGTTGTCTACATGTCGACAGAGCAGTAAGGCAGTCCTACTGTCGCAAAGGCGTCCGGAATATTATGCTCGTCCAGGTCAGCTTCTTCTTCTGCCGAGGCAAACGCGCGTGCACCAGCAAAACCTCTGGATGGATCCTGATTGGTTGCGATGTTGTCGAGGTAGTGGTTGAGAGTCAGGTTCTCGTAGAGGATCACGTAACGTGCTGTTACTATTTCCTTGTTGTCCATGTCGAAGATTTACAATGCGTTGTAATGACTCTCAACGCCGAGGTATATTCCCCATCTTGCCCTTAGTGAAAATATTCCACAGCGTGCTATGTGTGGTCAGTATTGCACCATGCAACCGAAAACTCATAAAAGTTTTGTGCTGCCCTGCTTCCCTGTCCACAGCAGATGCGGTGGTGCGTTGTTTGGCAGGAAGCTAGATGACAGAAGATTCGGCAGTATTACAGCGTCATCCATCGCCTCTGGCCATTGGGAGTTGGGCAGTCACATGCCACGCAGCAGCTTCCGCATGATGTTCTGGAGCGTCCTTTTCATCCGTTCCACTACAATGTTCTGTGGATAAGTGTACGGGAGGGTTATGAGTCACTTGATTCCCCTCTCCGCTAGGTAATCCTTGAATTGCTGTGACTGGTAGTCCATCGCCCCGTCAGTTTGAAAGCTTTTCAGTTTAGCATCGCTCTCTCTTTTTGCCAGCCAACCACGCAATAAACGCGGAGAAGGCGAGATCTCACTACGGTAAGTTGAGGGGCCAAATGTACCGAGTTTCCGCGTCGACGAAGGTTATGATGAAGTTCAGGTCCGCTCTGCCGACTTTGCATGGAATATACAGTATGTCACGGTATACCTTTTCGAGTGGAGTATAAGTAGGTGTGCTAGGATTGTGATGTGACGGAAACAGTTGATAAGGTAGATCAGCTTCGGGGCAAATGAAGTAGGTACATCTTGGTTGGCGTAATTCTCTTCCATCGAGTAGTAACAATGCGTCTTTGTCAAGCGCGCCTGCTTGTATGGTGTTGAAAAGTCTTTAGATGCTCCGATTTCCCAGCCTTTGATGCCATGTCTCTTCACTTGCCTTGTGCCCGACAGAACTTTGGTAAAGGTTGGGAGTTGGCATAGAAAGCGGAAAAAATCACCGCGCTCTGATGGTGGTCGCAGCTGCGCGCCTTCAGCTGCTCTGTTTCCGTTGGAGGGGGGTTCTTCAACTAGAGCTTCTTTGGCTAGTGTCTCTTCGGCTGGTGGCGCAGACGAAATGCTGGCAACGGGTTGTTTGCGTGTTCCTTGTATCGTGGCCCTTGGTTCTTCGGTGGCCCGCGGTGTTTCTGATTCTCTTGTTTCTTTTGCCTCCCGCATCACGGCTAACGCCCTTGAGCTTTCTGCTTTAGGTATTGTATTGGAGTATCAGAATCCATCTCTGTCGAAGGGGGGTCAAGGTCCGACGGGTGCGTCCAAATGGTGAAGGAGATGATGTCGTCGTTGTATGCAGTGCCACGATCTGGGACGAAGTTCAAGACGAAGACACCGGACTTCTAGACCGCCTTGCCGATGTATAGTCCTCCTTTCCCGTGGTAGAGTCGAAACCCACAGTCATCGCTGTCGCACTCCCGACGAATGCCTTTCGACATCAACTGGTTGACACTAAGTAAGTTATAGCCGAGGTTATCGATGACTAATACACGTGGCATTTGTAGTACGATGCTTGTCTCAAGTGACTGCATCTGAACGATGCCTTGTCTTCTTGTGCACAGGTTGTCACGTTGTATATTGCGTTCTCTCCTAGTTGCATTTGGATTGTTGTCAGCTGCGCCATGAGCTGGCTCTGAGTCACACTGTTTGATGCAGATGGCAGTAGGCGAGTTCGGCCGAATTGCCGAAGTTTCTATATGTCTGGATGCTCTGTTGTTCTGTCGGTGTCAGATTTCATAGAAGGATGGTAAATGCCATTAATGGTTGGTACGTGCATATATTATTTTCTTTGATAGTCCAATTGAAGGAAAGGGCCAAGAGCTGGTGAAGAAGCTGAGGATTTGTGCGCCGTCCATCAGCAACTCGAATTCAAAACTCTAGGTATAGAATTCATTTCCATTGAATGGGAAAGATTTCTGCAACTTCAAGATGTTTTTGAATTGGTGCTGCATGTTGATGATGTCTGAGTGCTGGTTGCTTGGCTCTAGATCCGCCGATGGTGCTGGAGTCGGCAGGAATGTAAATGAGCCGGGCGAGGGCTGGTAAGGCTAATGTTGAGTGGGTTGTTGATTGCCTCTTCCGTACGATGAGTTGTTGAAGCTCATTGGCGCTACGCCACTGTTGGCGCCACTGATGTTGTTGCAGTGTGCCGACTGAGCAGGTGCTGAAGGTTGCTCGTAGTGCGACATGAAGGAGAAGAACTTCTCTGCGAGGCCTAGGTCAATGCTCGAGGAGGAGGCCACTAGGTCTGTGGTTGCTCCTGCAGTTGCGCCTTGAACTACGCCTTCAATCTGTAGTTCAGAGACTGCCTCGTTGCCTGGAGATCTAGTAGTGGATCTTCTGCCTTTTGATAATTTGATTTTGTAGTTGCTTCGTATATTGTCCACGTTAGAAACTCATTTGAGGGAGTTTGTAATGGAACCGTAGTCTCTGACTAGCTCTCATACCATGTTGGGCTGAGAATAGCCCTAGGATCGTTTGCAGAAACTAAGTCCTTGAGTGAACAGAGTGCTTGATAGCACAGCGGAAGTCTAAGTTGAACCCTTGTACTGGTATGTGAGAACAAGTGATTGCTTATAGCAAAGGGATACAATGTCCTAGGACGTATTCCTTCGAAGTAAGATCCATCAAAAGTAGGATCTAGCCTTGCTGGAGCTGTCTCTACGTAATATTACAACAGGGATCTACTGAACCCCATTTATGCAACAACACATGCAGCACATCGATTGGCTCGGTGAAAAAACAGCTCTGCCCACATTGTCGCGTTGAAAGACCGTAACTGGCGGTTAGCCGCCAGTTTCGAAGGGTGTGCCAATTAGTTAACAGCAACCAAATAACGAGGGCGAGTGTGATAAAAAAAAGGGGCAGCGAAACAAACACCAACTTCCGACAGTACAGTATTTCCTTTTGCTTAGCGTGGTTTGTTTCCGTGCGCATACCTTTTCTTGTAGTGCTGTAGTTTCTCGACTCGGGGAAGCGGGCTGCCCCTTGCTTACAGTGTAGGCATTTCAAGAACAGCGGGGCTGTGTGGCCAGCTCGCTTGGCGGACACGTTGGATCAGCTGTCATTTGTCGCATCTTTCGGTCGTTAGGTATTTGCGACGCTTAGGTTTTGGTTGGATCTTACATGCTATAAAACAACAAAATCAGATTGGGGCCTGCCTCTGATGGATCCTACTTTGGTGTAGATACTATTTCTTAGTAATACGCCCTTATGTAATAATACAAGGGAATATAAAAGGTATGTCTAACTGTGTACTTCAACGGGTACATTCCCTTCACGACTTGATAATCATAACTCGGATAACCACCCGTACTGTAATACCGGGACGGTTATGTGTCCTTAATATTGCGCTGACTTCGACTCATGTACTTCTGACTGCTAAGTTGCAAGGTCAACGGTCTGTGACCCTTGCCCTTCACAGCCTTCGTGAGATGCCGTCAACCTGTGTCATCTGTCAGCGGGTACTGTAGCAGGCCTGACTCGGCAATCCTCTGTCGAGAGACCCCCTGGGGTTGCCCTTGAGATCCTCCGGGAAGGGCTACCGTATTAGAAAGAGAGAATGACTAGAATAGGAAGATACAGGGCAATATTGACTAGTGTGTTGTACCCTCTAAGGCACAAACCTGTATAGTCTACAGTAACAACATGAGTTATGTTTGACAAACCCCCTAGACTATATAGGGGCAGTGCCTAACAAGGGAAGAAGCAGCTCAGGGCGGAACTACTAGTCCAGCCTCTGAGACAAGGGTCTAAAGACCAGTCAAAAGGAGAACAGACAAGGCATGAGCAAGACCAGGGCGGCACTCCTAGTCCAGCCATTGGGAGAGGCCACAAGGCCAGTCAGGGTAAAATATATAAAGGGCAGTACAAAGTCAAGGCCCTAGCAAGTGAGAGACTACAGGAACGAGGCCTAGCTGTAAACAGTGCCGCTGATGATCTTTAGGCGCAAGCGCCTTCGTAAAGATATCAGCTGTGTTGGCACCGGAGGCCAAGTGTACTACGCGAGCCTGGCGACGTTGCTGTAGCTCGCGCAGGAGGAAGTACCACAGCTGGATGTGCTTCGCTCTGCCCTCGAGTCGAGGCTCCTGACACAGGAGGATCATGGCCCTGTTGTGAGCGTACAGGACCGGGGCAGAGCTAGGCCGCTCACCTACAGTAAGTCAATGAGCAAGAAGGTCAGCCAGCGGAGCTCCTGTGCCGCCATGGCACCGGCGTAGATCTCGGCCTCACAGCTGGACTGCGCAACAGAAGAGGAGCGGGTAGCTCTCCACGAGACGGCACCTGAACCAAGGCTAAAGCAGTAGCCCTGGGAGGACCTAAGGGTCTCGGCGTCGTCTGCCCAAGAAGCATCTGTGTGTCCAGTAAGGACCACTGGCCTGCGTCCTCCTAGCACTAACCACATGCCCGATGTACTTGCAAGATAACGCAAAACCCTCTTAGCGGCACACCCGTGCTGAGGTCGGTGTCTGCCTGTGGCCACAAAGCGAGCCAGGATGTTGAGAGGGTATGCGAGATCTGGGCGAGTGCAAGTCATCAGGTACATGAGGCAACCCAACAGCTCTGCGTAAGGACCACTGGGCTCTACTGACTCTTCAGGAACTAGAGTGGAGAGCCTGTGGTCTAGAGGCAGAGGTGTGGGCTGTGCAGAGGAGAACTGAAGGCCGAACCTCTGAAGGACCCAGCACACCAAGTGTGACTGAGTCAAGGAGATGGTGCATGCTGCTCTGTCCCTGGAGATCTGCAAGCCAAGATAGTGGCGCAGTTCTCCAAGGTCAGTGCAGGTGTGTCTCTTCAGCAGCTCTACCTTCACAGAGGCCAGTGCGTCCCTGTCTACAGTGGCGAAGACCAGGTCGTCTACGTAAACAAGGATGTAGAACGGAGTCAGGCCAGCATGAACAAAGAGCAAGGGGTCCGTAGAGGACGGAATGAACTGTAGGTCAGCAAGGGTAGCACGCAGCGTGTCGTGCCACTCATGGGGAGCCTGCCGCAGGCCGTAGATGGGGCGCCGAAGGAGCCACTGGGTCCTAGGAGGGAAGGTACCAGTGAAGCCCTGAGGGCGGCGCAGGTAGACCTGCTCCTGTAGACTGCCCTGAAGAAAGGCAGTGGAGAAGTCGAGGGAGTGAAGCTCGTAGTCACGCTGAGCTGCACCCGAAGAGTAGTCATCTTCGGGGTCAGAGCGAAGGTGTGAAAGAAGTCCACCCCCTCACGGTGACTGAAACCTCGAGCCACATAGCGCGCCTTGAACACAGGCGGCTCTCCAGGGGGGCGCTTCACCTTGAAGAGCCAGCGGCCATCAACTACATTCACCCCAAGTGAGGGGAACTGTGTCGACGTAGGTGCCGGTGGATCTCCAAGTTGCCATCTCCTGCTCCATGGCAGCTATCCACTGAGAGGCCTAAGGTCACGAGACCGCCTCAGCGTAAGTGCGGGGGGTCGGGATGTCGAAAGTGTCTGGGTCACCCTCAAGGACTAGCAGCATGGAAGAGAGATGGGGAGCAGCCTCGGACAGGAAAGCAAGCTCGTACTGGCGGTCCTCCAGGACGTCATTGCCAAGGGCAGGAGCACCCCCGACAAACGGAGGACAGGCAGGCTCAGAGACGAGAGCGGTGGCGTAGTCAAGGCGACGAGTAGAGGCGAAGTCAGCGACCGCAGCGACAAGAGCGTCAAGGCGCGAAACCGGAACAGACGGGTCGGTAACAAGAGAGGCAAGGACCCGTGGAACAAGAGGACGGGCGGCACGAAGGAAGTCAGACAGAGGGGGAGGCGCAATGACAAGGGAGGACGGAGGAGGCGACGGCAGGAGGGGAGGAAGAGCCACGTGGGAACGAAGCAACATAGGGTGGGAGCGCGAGACAGGGGAGACAGGGCGAGCACGGGAGGGACGGCGAGACCAGACGTGCGACGGAGGTATCGGGTCAGGAGAAAGAGGAGGAGACACAAGAGGGGAATGAGGGGGGAGACGAGCCGGGGTCGAGTCCAGGGGAGGGAATACAGGGCCGTTGACCGGAAGAGAAGGGGACGGAAGGCCGAGCACGCGAAGGGCTGACACCGGCGGGGACGGCGGCTGCTGCGGCACAACACCGACTCCAGGACCGCCAGCAGCTCCACGGCTACCGCCGGAACACTCCATGCCTGCACCCCCAGAGGGAACACCCCCAGAGCCGGAAATCCCGCCAGCACCGGTACCGCTCCCAACTCCAGCACCACAAGAGAGGACGAACGGCTGCTGCGGCAGTGACGGCTTAGGCGGCGGCGGCAGCGGCGACGACTACTGCTGCGGCGGCAGAGGAGGAGACAACGGGGGGGAGGCATGCTGCAAGGACTGGGCCGCAGGACCACCAGAGTCAGCAGACTCCTCAACTGGGACAGCCGACGGGAGGGGAGTGACGTGAGACACACCGGACAGGGCAGGACGCGGGGGGGGGGGGGGGGGGGGGCTGGGGCTACGAGGGACGGGGGAACCAGGAACACGGGGGGGGTAACCGGGGGACCACGGTGCGGAAAGTGGTGGTAGAAGGAAACGGACTCGTCAAAGGTAACGTTGCGAGAGTGAAAGAAACGGTGGGACGGCGGGTGGTAGAAGTGCCAGTCGGACAAGTCAAGGGGGAAACCAAGGAAGACACAGGGGACAGTGCGGGCAGTAAGCTTGTTCGTGCCGAAGGCACGAACGTGAGCAAGGCATCCCCAGACGTGGAACGCAGATGCGTCACCAGGAGACCCGGTCCAAAGAAGGGTCGGCGAAACCTGCGGCCGCTGAGAGTGTGGCCACAGGTTAAGCTGGTGAGCAGCGTAGCGAACCGCGAACGGCCACAGAAAATGGGGTGCACCGGCATGGATCATGGAGGTACGAGCCACCTCCATGACCAAACCGATGCGTCACTCAGTGACCCCATTCTGCTGCGGCGAGTCCGGCAGGGTGAACGTCTGGGTGATGCCCTCTGCATGACAGAAGCGACCAAGGACACCGGAGGCAAACTCGCCACCACGGTCAGAGTGAAGACGCAGGACAGGGAGACCGCGGTGGACACGTGCAGAAACTAGCCAGGGGATAAGAACATCAGCCACGTCGGCCTTCCGCTCCAAGAGAAAAACCGTGGTGTAGCGCGTGTAGTCGTCGACAAGCACGAGGAAGTAGCACTCGCGACGTGGTCCATGGACGGGGGCGGGGACCCAGACGTCCATGTGCAAGGTTTGTAGCGGTGCGGTGGTGGGGGGGAAAGAGGAGGAGTGAGGGGCACGGTGTTGCCGACCCTCGACGCAGGGCGTGCACGGTGGCGCTGTGGAGGGGGGCAACTCGGGGAACGACCCTGGGAAACCTAGGACAAGACCATGCTGTGACATGTGGCGGAGACGCGGGAGCGCAGGGTGACCTAGACGGTGGTGCCACAGGAGGGTCGGGTGAGTAAGCGACCGACACGAGCAGGCCGCTGCAACCTGAGACGACACAGCTACCTGGGGAGGCGTCCGAACCGGGGGGGGGGGCGCGGTCTCCAGTGTAAACAGGCTAGACACTGGGTCCCGGGGGAACGTAGCGAGGGGAGCACCTATGGCGGCCTCAATACAGACAGCAAGCCGCTCGTGACCAAGAAACGCCAAGGTCCTGGAGGCACCCAACACCAACTAGGTTCCTGGAAAACGAGGGGACGTGCAAGCCTGTGAGCGAGCCGGAAGGAGCCGCCGAGCAGGGAAGGGTGGTAGAACTACGAGCGATTACCGGACCGGAGGAGGGGTCAGCAAGGGAAACCACAACAGGAGCAGCAAGCGAGGACAGCGTAGTGGAGTCGCGGAAGAAACACCGGGAAGCACCAGAGTCCAGGGTGAAGGTGAGCGTAGCAGTGGCGGCCGGGGCCGAAGCAGCGACGGAAGAACCAAGGCTAAACAAAGCAGAAGGTCCTACGCCTGACGCAGCAGGGGGGGCACGACTAGGCACACCTACACTAGGCAACACGGGGTAGTAAGAACCAGTCACACTAGAGTCATTAGCATACAGCACATACAGGGCAGAGCTAAGCTCATCCATGTCCATATAACAAATCGGAATACTACGACGAAGCAAGCTGAACCAGTCAGGGAGGTCGGGTGACGGGCCGAAGCGAAGACGAAACAGGTCGTCAAGGCGACGGAAGCAGCAAGCAGGGGAGTGACCCGTCTTACCACAAACGGAGCCGCGGCGAGGACCAGTCAGAAGCTCGTACTGGCAGCGCCCGTCACCCGAACTGCCACCCGGGAGCTCACCACGCGCACGTCCACCACCACGTCCACCGCTGCCACCAGCGCCAGGCCACCCGGGCAGGAGACCACTCGCCCGCCTCTACTGCTGTGGCTGCTGTGGCTAGAGCTAGGGCTGCGGCTGCGGGTGGTGCTGGTCCAGCTGCGACGGCTGCGGCTGCTGGGACGGCTGCCCAACGGCACCAGGGGCAGTCCCCTCGTCTGCGCCACCACCAGGCGCTCCGACTCCACTACCACCTCCACCTGCACCCCCACCCCCTCCGCCGCACCCAGCCTTGGGGCGGCGACCCTTCCCCGGACGGAGCTGCGCTGCAGCAGCAGTCTCAGCCACAGCAGCAGAACCGTCGGAGAAGGTGCACTGGGCAGGGGCACAACCCTGAAAGACGGGGACCGGCACAGTACCGCTAGTATGGGCGATAGAGCGGTGGTGGGTCTCTATGGCTGACAGGGTGTCGACAAAGTCGGTGAGGGTGAGGTCACCGAGGTGGACGCTAAGGAAGCGGTCGCGGGCAGTGGCAAGACGGTCAGGGAGGCGGGTGGCTAGCAGGTAAAGGGCAGAGGAGAGGGGCGGCTGATGAGCTATAAGCTGGGTCTCAGTGCAGGCAGAGCGCCAGGTCGCGTCTAACGTGCGCAAGTGGGCAGCAAGGTCAGCAACAGTAGGGAAAGACGCAAGGTCAGGGAAAAACATCGGCAGGATCAGGCGACCTACAGAGGCAGCAGGCGGGGTGGAATAGCGCTGGACAACAGCATCGAGGAACGCCTGCGCAGTCGTGACGGACATAAAGCGAGGGCGTTCAGAAAGTGGGAGGGCATGGCTGATAGCAAGCTGCGCAACAGCGTCACGCGACAGCCAGACAGAGCGAGCAAGGGCAGCAGCGGCAGCGGACTCACGCTCAGCAGACGAGGGGTCAGCAGGCAGCGCAGCAGGGGGGTCAGGGCAGGGGAGCTTACCGTCAAGGTGGACAGACAGCGAGTGGCCATCCTGCCGCTGACCAGTGAGATGGCGACGGAGGTCGACCAGCCACGCGTCAAACTCAAGCGGCTGACCCTCAGTGTCGAAGCGCAGTACCTTTGCCATTAGGAACGATGCAGAGCGGTACAGGGCGGTGCAGGGCAGTGCAGTGTGGTGCAGTGCGTTGCAGGGCGGTGCAGTGTGGTGCAGCGCGGTGCAGTGCGGTGCAGTGCGGTGCCGGGCGGTGGAGTACGGTGCCAAGTGGTGGAGAGCGGCTCCGGGCGGTGCAGGGCAGTGCAGATCGGAGAAGGACGAACGGGGCACGAGGCAGAGACGGGCCGGCGGTGTAGCGAACCTGGGGCCGGCTAGAAGAGGGGGGGTGGGGCCGACGAAGGATAGGCGCGAGGGGCCGGCGAGGAGCAGGCGCGACAGGGGCGCGAGGGGCCGGCTAGGAGCGGGCGCAAACGGCCAGGGCGCCGGCTAGGAGGGGCGCGAGAGCCAGGGGGCTAGCTAGGGGTGGGTGCGAACTGCCAGGGGGGCCGGCTAGGAGTGGGCGCGACGGCCAAGGGGGCCAGGTAGGGGCGGGCGCGAACGGCCAGGGGGGCCAGCTAGGGGCGGGCGCGACGGCCAGGGGGGCGGCTAGAGGCGGGCGCGACGGCCAGGGGGCCGGCTAGGGGCGGACGCGACGGCCAGGGGGCCAGCAAGGGGCGGGCGCAACGGCCAGGGGGGCGGCTAGGGGCGGACGCGACGGCCAGGGGGCCAGCTAGGGGCGGGCGCGACGGCCAGAGGGCCGGCTAGGGGCGGGCGCGACGGCCAGGGGGCTAGCGAGGGGCGGGCCCGACGGCCAGGGGGCCGGCTAGGAGCGGGCGCGAAGCGGCCAGGGCGGGCCAGCTAGGGGCGGGGCACGAGGGGGGTGCTAGGGCGTAGGGCGGAAGCGCGGGAGGGCGAGAGGAACCTAACCTACTCATGATACCATATTAGAAAGAGAGAATGACTAGAATAGGAAGATACAGGGCAATATAGACTAGTGTGTTGTACCCTCTAAGGCACAAACCTGTAGAGTCTACAGTAACAACATGAGTGATGTTTGACATACCGGCCATCTATCTATCTGGGGTGGTTATGGGCGCAGTTATTCGCTACTTAACAAGCCCTTTTAACTCAGTGGTTAGTGACTTGAGTTCTTTCTGACAACCTCGATGTTGCACTACTCGCGTATATCTACAGCACACGAGACTCCTGAAATGATCAAGTCATTTCATTATTTCCAACAACCAGTATACCAATGCAAGAATTCTCAAGACTGTGTTTTCATGCATCCAAGATTGCCCAAGATTGTCAATCGTACCACAAATCATGTTTTACAATTTCCTAAGTGCTGCATTGCACCTGCCTGTAAACTTCAAGAAATGCTGCTATTCCTGCTGTAGTGGTTGGAAGTACCCCCCACCTCCATGCTGTGAGTGTGACACGCCCCCTCTTCCTGATCCACTCCCCGAATGCCCATCATCACCCCCAACCATCCCAAATCCATCCCCACCTGCCAATGACAACTGTGCTCCACCCACTCCTCCCCCCCCTCCTCCCTGAAAAGTCCCCATTGCTCCACCAAACATCCCCTGCGCAGGACCCAATCCCGTGCTGCCACCTGGCAGCGCTCTCAGCTCCTTGTGTCTCCGTTGCACGTCTAGGAACATCCGGAGGAGTGGCGGGCCGTCTAATGAGGACCCGCTTCCATCTATGCTGATGGCGGGGCTGGCGCCAGTGTTGGTGCTGGTAGTGGCGATACCAGCTCCATTGACCATTGCCGTTTCTCGAGCCAAACCAGCGCCTAAACTTGGCGTTTCTGCTGCTCCTGCTGGTATACCTGCTCCTCCTGCCACTGCCATAGGAGGCAGTGCTGCTGCTGGGGCACCAGACCAGCTGCCCGCTCTTACTGCTGCAGCAGAGGGTAAATTACCCTGTGGGATAAATGATGGAGGAACGGCCGCCCCATCTGTGGCACTAGAACGCATGGCATAGGCTGTTTGGGCTGAAGCAGCAGCTGAAGCAGCAGTAGCAGCTGCAGAGGCAGCAGAGGCAGTGGCAGCAGGAGGGGTGAAGGCATTGAAAGAAGCACTGCGCATGGCAGCAGCAGCGACGGGGAAGGCTGGGGCAGCAGAGGGCATGGAAGGAACAGCAGCAGCAGGAGTCGCAGAGACAGCAGCAGTACCTTGTCCCCCACCTCGCTCCTCTTGGCTTCCCCCCATGTCCGCGGCTAAACTGGCAGTACTGCTGCTGTTCTGAGAAAGAGAGTTACCGTGTGAGGGAATGCTGACAGGCTGTGAGGCAGCACCTAACGCTGCTGCTGCTGCTGCTGCTGAGGCAGAGAAGAGAAGATGGGAGTGCGGGAGCGGGCCGTTGAGGGAGGAGGAGTGGGGGGGAGGGGAGGAGGAGCGAGAGGAGGGCTTGGAGGAAAATGCGGTGGCGGTTGGGTTGAGATGTGGGGGGAGTGTGGCAGCAGCGATAGGGGCAGGGAGAGGGGTGGGTAGGTAAGGCAAGTAGGAGGAGACGGAGTGGAGAGGGAGGGGGGGGATGGGGGAAGGAGTGGGGTGGAGCATGAAGGGAGGGGGGACGGTGGAGAGGCGGGTGTGCAGCACTCGGAAGGCAACTCCATGCTGGGAGGGGGATGGGAGGGAGGGGGTGGGGGAAGAATGAGTGTTGAGGGGGAAATGGGAGAGGAGAGGGAGGAGAGGGAGAGGGAAGAGGGGGAGAGGGGAGATGAGGAGCGAGGGAGAGTGGGTTATTGTGATTGGATTGACTTAAATGTCACAAGGAGAAATTCATGCTGGTTGCAGGTACATGGAGCATTCAAGTTGTGCAAAGCGGGCAGCGTGGAAAGAGCATGCCGCATGTTCTCACCCATGCATGCCGTTTGTGATGACTCAAACTGTCCCTAACAAACACTGATGCATATCTTCATGGCCATGAAGATATGCATGAAGATATAGGCTGCGGTGTTTGTTAATCACCTGCGGCAGCAGCATGAGGAGGCCGTAGAGCGCTCGCAGAAGAGCAGGCGAGCGGGAGGGGTCCAGAAGCTGTTCGCAGGGCAGGGGGGGACGGAGCCAGAGCTGTTTAGTTGATCAGGGCACAATTGTCTCTGCAAGAAAAGAAGGCCCAAGGCGGCAGCTGAGATTCTCTTCACCCAATGGCTTAGAGGAGGCAGCCAAGCAAAGGCACACAGCCATGACAGGCGGTGTGCATCAGGGCAAAAAAACCACCAATACTTCATGACTATCTTACACTTCATGACTATTGTACACTTCATGACTATCGTACACTTCATGACTATCGTACACTTCATGACTATCGTACACTTCATAACTATCATACACTTCATGACTATCGTACACTTCATAACTATTGTACACTTCATGACTATCATCCAATTCATGACTATCGTACACTTCATGAAAATCCTACACTTCATGACTATCGTACACTTCATAACTATTGTACACTTCATGAATGTCGTCCAATTCATGACTATCGTACACTTCATGACTATCCTACACTTTACGACTATCATACACATTATGACAATCGTACACATTATGACAATCGTACACTTCATGACTATTGTACACTTCATGACTCTTGTACACTTCATGACTATCGTCCAATTCATGACTATTGTACACTTCATGACTATCGTCCAATTCATGACTATCGTACACTTCATGACTCACCTACACTACACTTTACGACTATCATACACTTCATGACTATTGTACACTTCATGACTATCCTACACTTCATGACTATCGTACACTTCATGACTATCGTACACTTCATGACTATTGTACACTTCATGACTAGCGTACACTTCATAACTAATGTACACTTCATGACTATCGTCCAATTCATGGCTATCGTACACTTCATGACTGTCCTACACTTCATGACTATCGTACACTTCATAACTATTGTACATTTCATGAATGTCGTCCAATTCATGACTATCGTACACTTCATGACTATCCTACACCTTAAGACTATCATACACATTATGCCAATCGTACACTTCATGACTATTGTACACTTCATGACTACTGTACACTTCATGACCAAGGTGCAAAAAAACGGCGTTTTTTACCTTTTTTGACCGTTTCAAACGGGATCGTATAAAACGGTCGTATAATACGATTAAAACGGTCAAAAGTTGCATTTTGCGTTTGGTGCAAAAAAACGGCCGTTTTATACGACCGTTTTTTTCGTACCACCGTATAATACGGTGTACATTGTTTTTGGCCGAGCTAATAACGCTTAGGGGGGGGAGGACAAGGGGGGGGAGGACTAGGTGGATGACGCTTAGGAGGAGGAGGATGGGGGGGATGGTGGAGTAGGAGCAGAATGAGACCTAGAAGGCGACGGACTAGGGGCATGGACATCACATACCTGTTTCAAAGCCGCTAATTACCCCGTAGAACGATGCAGGCCGCCTTAGCAATCAGGCCACTTGTTTACGCGTGCTTTTTATACCAAAAAAAAAAAAAAAAAAAAAAACATGAAAAAAGGTCTAACAAAAAAACGTCGTTTTTTACCAAAACCCACCGTAAAAAACGGCCGTTTAAAACGGACCGTTTAATACGGATGCCGTTTTTTTGCACCTTGTTCATGACTATCCTCCAATTCATGACTATTGTACACTTCATGAATATTGTAGAAAAGTAGACTCGATGTGCATAGCTGTAAGATGCACAAGTTGGTTTTGGTAAAGATATGTTCCAAGAGGAGTCCCAGAAAGTGTAAGACAAAAGGGTAAATAAAGATGACAAAGATATTGGGCTAAGTAGGCCCAGATTGTGGTGAAGAGAGAGATGGAGAAGTGCTGGGCGACTTGGGCTGGTCCAGGTGAGGAGAATGGCACCCAAGAGACTTGGGGTGCCCTATTGGGTGCTCAAGTCGCCCACAGTCAAGGTGGGGACGTGAGGAACCCTCAAAGTGGGCCTGGAATCGCCCCCACTAGTGGAACCGCGATTCCACAAGTTGGATTCGTGGTTCCACAAGCTGGAGCCGCGTTTTCATGGTTGAGAAACGTGGGTCCAGGTTGGAGCCGCGTCCCAAATGTTGGGATGCGTGGTGAGGTACCCCAATTCGGATTTTGGGGTGCCTAGCCTTTGATAAAATCACTTGGGGGGCACCCTATTCCTAATATAACCCAACCACTAATGTCTACACCTAATATAATGTAACACATTACACAGAATAGAGAAATGTACTAAGTTGACTACATCCCAGAGGAAAGCCTAAAACAGATACTCAACAACAACTATCGTACACTTCATGACTATTGTACACTTCATGACTGTTGTACAGTTCATGACTATCGTACACTTCATAACTATTGTACACTTCATGACTATCGTCCAATTCATGATTATCGTACACTTCATGACTATCCTACACTTCATGACTATCGTACACTTCATAACTATTGTACACTTCATGACTATCGTCCAATTCATGACTATCGTACACTTCATGACTCACCTACACTACACTTTACGACTATCATACACTTCATGACTATTGTACACTTCATGACTATCGTAAACTTCATGACTATCGTACACTTCATGACTATTGTACACTTCATGACTATCACACACTTCATGACTATCGTACACTTCATGAATATCGTACACTTCATGACTATCGTACACTTCATGACTATCGTACACTTCATGACCATCGTGCACTTCATGACTATCGTGCACTTCATGACTATGGTACACTTCATGACTATCGTGTACACTTCATGACTATCGTGTACACTTCATGACTATCGCACACTTCATGACTATCGTACACTTCATGACTATCGTACACTTGATGAGTATCGTACACTTGCTGAGTATCGTACACTTGATGAGTATCGTACACTTCATGAGTATCGTACACTTCATGACTATTGTACACTTCATGACTACCGTGCACTTCATGACTATCGTGCACTTCATGACTATCGTACACTTCATGACTATCGTGTATACTTCATGACTATCGTGTACACTTCATGACTATCGCACACTTCATGACTATTGTACACTTGATAAGTATCGTACACTTGATGAGTATCGTAAACTTCATGACTATTGTACACTTCATGACTATTGTACACTTCATGACTATCGTACACTTCATGACTATCGTACACTTCATGACTATCACACACTTCATGACTATCGTACACTTCATGAATATCGTACACTTCATGACTATCGTACACTTCATGACTATCGTACACTTCATGACTATCGTGCACTTCATGACTATCGTGCACTTCATGACTATGGTACACTTCATGACTATCGTGTACACTTCATGACTATCGTGTACACTTCATGACTATCGCACACTTCATGACTATCGTACACTTCATGACTATCGTACACTTGATGAGTATCGTACACTTGCTGAGTATCGTACACTTCATGAGTATCGTACACTTCATGACTATTGTACACTTCGTGACTATCGTACACTTCATGACTATGGTACACTTCATGACTATCGTGTACACTTCATGACTATCGTGTACACTTCATGACTATCGCACACTTCATGACTATCGTACACTTCATGACTATCGTACACTTGATGTGTATCGTACACTTGCTGAGTATCGTACACTTGATGAGTATCGTACACTTCATGAGTATCGTACACTTCATGACTATTGTACACTTCATGACTACCGTGCACTTCATGACTATCGTGCACTTCATGACTATCGTACACTTCATGACTAATGTACACTTCATGACTATCGTGTATACTTCATGACTATCGTGTACACTTCATGACTATCGTACACTTCATGACTATCATACACTTCATGACTATTGAACACTTCATGACAATTGTACACATCATGACTATCGTACACTTCATAACTATTGTACACTTCATGACTATCACACACTTCATGACTATCGTACACTTCATAACTATTGTACACTTCATGACTATCACACACTTCATGACTATCGTACACTTCATGACTATTGTACACTTCATGACTATCGTACACTTCATGACTATCGTACACTTCATGACTATCGTGCACTTCATGACTATGGTACACTTCATGACTATCGTGTACACTTCGTGACTATCGTGAACACTTCATGACTATCGCACACTTCATGACTATCGTACACTTCATGACTATCGTACACTTGATGAGTATTGTACACTTGATGAGTATCGTACACTTCATGACTATCGTACACTTCATGACTATCGTACACTTCATGACTCTTGTACACTTCATGACTATCATACACTTCATAACTATTGTACACTTCATGACTATCGTTCACTTCATAACTATTGTACACTTCATGACTATCGTCCAATTCATGACTATCGTACACTTCATGACTATCCTACACTTCATGACTATCGTACACTTCATAACTATTGTACACTTCATGAATGTCGTCCAATTCATGACTATCGTACACTTCATGACTATCCTACACTTTACGACTATCATACACATTATGACAATCGTACACTTCATGACTATTGTACACTTCATGACTCTTGTACACTTGATGACTATCGTCCAATTCATGACTATCGTACACTTCATGAATCACCTACACTACACGACTATCATACACTTCATGACTATTGTACACTTCATGACTATGCTACGCTTCATGACTATCGTACACTTCATGACTATTGTACACTTCATGACTATCGTACACTTCATAACTATTGTACACTTCATGACTATCGTCCAATTCCTGACTATCGTACACTTCATGACTGTCCTACACTTCATGACTATCGTACACTTCATAACTATTGTACACTTCATGACTATCGTCCAATTCATGACTATCGTACACTTCATGACTCACCTACACTACACTTTACGACTATCATACACTTCTTGACTATTGTACACTTCATGACTATCGTAAACTTCATGACTATCGTACACTTCATGACTATTGTACACTTCATGACTATCACACACTTCATGACTATCGTACACTTCATGAATATCGTACACTTCATGACTATCGTACACTTCATGACTATCGTACACTTCATGACTATCGTGCACTTCATGACTATCGTGCACTTCATGACTATGGTACACTTCATGACTATCGTGTACACTTCATGACTATCGTGTACACTTCATGACTATCGCACACTTCATGACTATCGTACACTTCATGACTATCGTACACTTGATGAGTATCGTACACTTGCTGAGTATCGTACACTTCATGAGTATCGTACACTTCATGACTATTGTACACTTCGTGACTATCGTACACTTCATGACTATCGTGCACTTCATGACTATCGTGCACTTCATGACTATCGTGCACTTCATGACTATGGTACACTTCATGACTATCGTGTACACTTCATGACTATCGTGTACACTTCATGACTATCGCACACTTCATGACTATCGTACACTTCATGACTATCGTACACTTGATGAGTATCGTACACTTGCTGAGTATCGTACACTTGATGAGTATCGTACACTTCATGAGTATCGTACACTTCATGACTATTGTACACTTCATGACTACCGTGCACTTCATGACTATCGTGCACTTCATGACTATCGTACACTTCATGACTAATGTACACTTCATGACTATCGTGTATACTTCATGACTATCGTGTACACTTCATGACTATCGTACACTTCATGACTATCATACACTTCATGACTATTGAACACTTCATGACAATTGTACACATCATGACTATCGTACACTTCATAACTATTGTACACTTCATGACTATCACACACTTCATGACTATCGTACACTTCATAACTATTGTACACTTCATGACTATCACACACTTCATGACTATCGTACACTTCATGACTATTGTACACTTCATGACTATCGTACACTTCATGACTATCGTACACTTCATGACTATCGTGCACTTCATGACTATGGTACACTTCATGACTATCGTGTACACTTCGTGACTATCGTGAACACTTCATGACTATCGCACACTTCATGACTATCGTACACTTCATGACTATCGTACACTTGATGAGTATTGTACACTTGATGAGTATCGTACACTTCATGACTATCGTACACTTCATGACTATCGTACACTTCATGACTCTTGTACACTTCATGACTATCATACACTTCATAACTATTGAACACTTCATGACTATCGTTCACTTCATAACTATTGTACACTTCATGACTATCGTCCAATTCATGACTATCGTACACTTCATGACTATCCTACACTTCATGACTATCGTACACTTCATAACTATTGTACACTTCATGAATGTCGTCCAATTCATGACTATCGTACACTTCATGACTATCCTACACTTTACGACTATCATACACATTATGACAATCGTACACTTCATGACTATTGTACACTTCATGACTCTTGTACACTTCATGACTATCGTCCAATTCATGACTATCGTACACTTCATGAATCACCTACACTACACGACTATCATACACTTCATGACTATTGTACACTTCATGACTATGCTACGCTTCATGACTATCGTACACTTCATGACTATTGTACACTTCATGACTATCGTACACTTCATAACTATTGTACACTTCATGACTATCGTCCAATTCCTGACTATCGTACACTTCATGACTGTCCTACACTTCATGACTATCGTACACTTCATAACTATTGTACACTTCATGACTATCGTCCAATTCATGACTATCGTACACTTCATGACTATCGTAAACTTCATGACTATCGTACACTTCATGACTATTGTACACTTCATGACTATCACACACTTCATGACTATCGTACACTTCATGAATATCGTACACTTCATGACTATCGTACACTTCATGACTATCGTACACTTCATGACTATCGTGCACTTCATGACTATCGTGCACTTCATGACTATGGTACACTTCATGACTATCGTGTACACTTCATGACTATCGTGTACACTTCATGACTATCGCACACTTCATGACTATCGTACACTTCATGACTATCGTACACTTGATGAGTATCGTACACTTGCTGAGTATCGTACACTTGATGAGTATCGTACACTTCATGACTATCGTACACTTCATGACTATGGTACACTTCATGACTATCACACACTTCATGACTATCGTACACTTCATGAATATCGTACACTTCATGACTATTGTACACTTCATGACTATCGTGTATACTTCATGACTATCGTGTACACTTCATGACTATCACACACTTCATGACTATCGTACACTTGATGAGTATCGTACACTTCATGACTATTGTACACTTCATGACTATTGTACACTTCATGACTATCGTACACTTCATGACTATCGTACACTTCATGACTATCATACACTTCATGACAATTGTACACTTCATGACTATCGTACACTTCATGACTATCGTACACTTCATGACTATCGTACACTTCATGACTATCACACACTTCATGACTATCGTACACTTCATGAATATCGTACACTTCATGACTATTGTACACTTCATGACTATCGTGCACTTCATGAATATCGTACACTTCATGACTATCGTGCACTTCATGACTATCGTGCACTTCATGAATATCGTGCACTTCATGACTATCGTACACTTCATGACTATCGTGCACTTCATGACTATCGTACACTTCATGACTATCGTACACTTCATGACTATTGTACACTTCATGACTATCGTACACTTCATGACTATCGTACACTTCATGACTATTGTACACTTCATGACAATTGTACACATCATGACTATCATACACTTCATGACTATTGTACACTTCATGACTATCGTCCAATTCATGACCATCGTACACTTCGTGACTTTCCTACACTTTAGGACTATCATACACTTCATGACAATCATACACTTCATGACGATCGTTCACTTCATGACTATCGTACAGTTCATGAATATCATACACATCATGACTATCGTACACTTCATGACTATCGTACACTTCATGACTATCGTGCACTTCATGACTATCGTGCACTTCATGACTATTGTACACTTCATGACTATCGTACACTTCATGACTATTGTACACTTCATGACTATTGTACACTTCATGAATATCGTACACTTCATGACTATCGTACACTTCATGAATATCGTACACTTCGTGACTATCGAACACTTCATGACTATCGTGCACTTCATGACTATCACACACTTCATGACTATCGTACACTTCATGACTATCGTACACTTCATGACTATCGTACACTTCATGACAATCGTACACTTCATGACTATCGCGTACACTTCATGAATATCGTACACCTCATGAATATGGTATTGTACACTTCATGACTATTGTACACTTCATGACTATTGTACACTTCATGACTATTTTAGACTTCATGACTATCGTACACTTCATAACTATCGTACACTTCATGACTATCATACACTTCATATGACTATCGTACACTTCATGACTATCGTACACTACATGACAATTATACACTTCATGACTATCGTACACTTCATGATTATCGTACACTTCATGACAGTCGTACACTTCATGACTATCGTACACTTCATGACTATTGTACAGTTCAATAACAAGAGCTACCTTGCCATCTCGTCTGATTTTGCACTTAACTTTTGTGCACTATCCTTGCCTGCATGCATGCACCATGCCTGCACCCATGCACCATGCCTGCACGCATGCACCATGCCGACACGCATGCAACATGCCTACACACAAGGCATGAGCACGGGGCGAGGCGAGGATTCCTTGACCCGAGGATCTCCTCCTCGCGCCCCAGCCAAGGCGGGTCGAGGAATCCTGGCTAAAAAATCCCTCCTCGACCCCCGGGTTTTAGGGGCGAGGATTGGAATTAGACATGGGTATATCGCATCGGATTTTATCGCATTTTGCGGTTGCTATTTTTATTTTATTTTTAAGTGAAAAATCGCAGCGATGCCATGCGATAATATCGCGCGAATTTTGCAATATCGCGCAGTTATCGCGGATTTTTCAACGCGATATAACGCGATGAGCGATATTAAAATATCGCGCGCCATACATCTGCATATCGCGTCGCGGAATTGCACCAGAAAGGGGGGGGAACATGGGCGTGGGCCCTGAACTTAGCAAAAATTAGGGTTTGGTTGTAATGGCGTGCGGAAAATGCGCGCAGCTGTTTGGGGTTGGCGTAATTGACGGGGAGGTGTTTGTGAGGAGCTTGGAGAGGAAGGGTTGGAAATTCTAGTTGAAAAGGAGTGCAGTGCGGTTGAGGGAAGGGAGTTGGTTGGAGGTTCAAATTTTGACATGGGCGGTGGTGGATGGAATGTGGTGGTGTGCGGTTAAAGGGATTTCGGGGGTTGATTGAAATCTCGACCCCACTAAGTCAATTGGTTGGAAGTCCAACCAATTTCCACCACTTCAACCGCACTACATTCCTCCACATCTACGGAATCCAACCCCTGCCCCTCTAACACGCTTTACATCAGAGAGGGGCTACGATATCCCATTCTCCCGTTAAACTTCACTCACTTAATTCCTTGCGCACCTAGGAAAGCCTTCCTTGTCGTTCTGCTTTTCTCCTCCGACCCCTAAATGCAATGCGACATTAAAGCGAGGGTCTCAAGAAGCGCGAAACCAAATCCAAAAGGTTTGGTTTTGGGTTGACGAAATTGGCGAAACAGTAACAGCGCCCAACCAGCACCCCTCACCACACCTCGCAATTTTCGAGACCCCCCGAAACCAAAACCTTTGGATTTGGTTTTCTGCTTCTTGAGACCCTCGCTTTAAATCGCATCGCGCGATATATCGCATTCATGGGTGCGATATTTTGTAACATCGCACCCTAAAAAGCGATATGCGATTTCAATTTTTGAAACAGAATATCGCAGCGATGCGATATCGCATCGCATCACATTTTAACCATGTCTTGGAATCCTCGCCTCGAGGAAAAAACCCTCGACCCGAGGCGAGGATTCCTTTACGTGAGTGGGGGTGGGGTGGGGATTCCCTGAACTCTGCCTTTGTTATTTCGACAGTGCTCTTCCCGTTCTACTCCCCAGGGGTTATAGGCACCCTTGCCTCAGGTTTTCGAATTTGACCCTCTCAAGACAGGGTTGCGAAAATCGTTATCGACCCGTGGGCTGCGAATTTCGAAATTGACCCTTCAGCAGGGTCTTGCAAAATTCGTACGTGACCCCTCAAGAGGGGGTCGCGAAATTCACAATCAACAACTCGCCAGTAGGGGTTGCGAATTTTGCAATCAAACACTCTGGATGGGGTTGCGGAAAACCAGATCTGGTTTTCCGACTACGTTCCTGACCCCCCCTAGATGCTAGTCGCGCGGCGGCAGGTTAAGTATACCCCACTCAAAGGTCTTCGTTTAAGCTGTTCTAAATGGTAGCATTGGGCGAAATGGGGGCAGCTATCCCTTAGCTAACCCTAATACAAAAACAAGGGGCTCGGCTGATTCACAAGTAATGAAGATTCAGTAGCCAAGTCACCAAGATTCGGTTTGTACCGCACAAAAGTGACGCGAGGAAAAAATCCTCGCCCCTAAAGTGCCGAGGAATTGTCGAGTCCTCGAATCCTCGGCGGGGCGGGGCGAGGATTCCTCGCGAGGATTTTTCCCAGAAATCCCACCTCGACCCCCGGAATTTCGAGGCGAGGATTTCCGAGGCTCGGAAATCCTCGCCTCATTGCTCATGCCTACTACACACTCCTTATAATGCCCACCTGCCATCTCTTCTCATCATGGCCGAGTGCTGTTCACCGTGCCACTGACCTGCAATCTCAGCCTGCTAAAGATCGGCGTTTCGAGCAGGAGAACCAATTTGTCCACCTGCACATAGGCACATGCACACATGCATACATGCACAAGCACATTCGTAGGCATACATGAACATGCACGCTCACGCATGCAAAATTATAGATGGACATGCACATGCACACACACACACACAGCAGTGCACCACAGTGAATACATCTTAGAATGCAATTGCGTCAACAGAAGGCCACAGGCAAGTGATACTCGTGGGGTTTTCTACGATGTGCTTGTACGCCCGTGTGCTTGTACGCCCGTGTGCTTGTACGCCCGTGTGCGTGTTTGCATGCAAGCAAACCTGCCTTCTCCTGAGGCCTCACTGTATCGCCCACCTGCACCATGAGGCCTCACTGTATCGCCCACCTGCACCATGAGGCTGAGCGAGAGGTCGCTTTCATCCAGGGCGTCCACGATGCCCATGCTTGCTCGTACGCCTGCGCCACCAGACACAGGCTCACGGCCGCTATGGGCGAGTGGCACCACGCTGGGTACAGCGCCAGGAACAACCCCCTGCCTCCCGGTGCTGCTGCTCCTGCCGATGGTGCTCCTGCTGCTGATGTGGCTGGATTACCAGCAGCAGTAGTGCCCACCTCACCTCCACCACCACCCCCACCAACCCCACCACCAGCACCTACGAGCGCAGGAGGGGAGAACGAGGAGGAGGGGGAGGGGGAGAAAGAGGAGCCAGGACCCCCTGCAGCAGCAGAAGCAGCTGCAGCAGGAGCAGAAGCAAGGCCAGGGGGCGGCTGACCCACAGCAGGAGATGGGTGAAGCATGGCGGGGGCGGAGCGAAGGAGCGCTTGAGCTTGGCGCGGATGGGGCGAGCTCGGGCGCGGTGAGGAGGATGAGGCTGAGCGTGGGCACCATGGTGGCGGCAAAGTCGCAGTCCGACTCGTTCTGGAGGATGAAAGCTAGTTCCCTGAGCACCTTGTCCGCATCTAGCATGGCGCACAGGTGGCGGATGATGATGCTGCCTCTCCTGCTTGGGTCGGGAAGGGGAAGGGGAAGTGTGGGAAGGGGAAGGGGAAGGGGAGGAGTGGGGTGTGGGAAAGGAGAGGATGAGGCTGAGCGTGGTCACCATGGTGACGGCGAGACCACAGTCCGACTCGTTCTGGAGAATGGTGTGCTCTGTTTGCCCGGGGTAGACCCAGTCAGCATCTAGCATGGCGCAGGACCGCGGATGATGATGCTGCCTCTACTGTGTACTGGGGAAGCGAAGGTGGGATGGCGGGCGATAATAAGGATGTATGGAGAGGACAGTGCAGCAGCAGGTGCAGCAGCAGGTGCAGCAGCAGGTGCAGCAGCAGGTGCAGCAGCAGGTGCAGCAGCAGGTGCAGTGGTAGGAGAAGTGGTAGCAGCGAGATGAAGGAGGAGGCGGCTCAATTGACATTACCCTAACCAAGCAGGGCATGCACTGAACTGAAGTCACACGGGTCTAGGAGGGCACGGCTGGAGTTGAACCGCAAGAGCAGCAGCAGCAGAAGCAGCAGCAAGTTGAGGAGTGAGAGGCTCACAGGTCAATACCACCGAATTCATACCTGTCTAGGAGGGCACGGTCGGAGTTGAACCGCAGGAGCAGCAGAAGCAGAAGGCGGTGGAAGTGGTTTGGGTGGCTGGCCACTGTTGCCTGCACTGAGAGTGCCTCCAGCACCACCTGGGCTTGTCAGAAAGGAAAGAGGAAAGCACGGAAACTCTTGAGTCGACTCAATAGTGGACTCTTGAGGAAAGCACGGAAGCAGGAGTGGACTGAATAGTCCTTCCAGCAGCACCTGACATTGCTACAACGACCCACACATCAAGTCTCCATGTCAGATTTCGTAATCAACCAATCATATGCTCACTGCACTCACACTGAGGCCTGGGTACCATCTAGCCCACCAATGATGATGATGCCAACCCACGTGGTCTGAGTGCCCACGTGGTCTGAGTGCCCACCTGGTCCGACTGCCCACCTGGTCCGACTGCCCACCTGGTCGGCGTGCCCACCTGGTCGGCGTGCCCACCTGGTCGGCGTGCCCACCTGGTCTGACTGCCCACCTGGTCCGACTCGTCTGCCAGCGCCGCTAGCAGAGACTCCAGTAGGGCAGTGGAGGGGTCGTCCATGAGGTCAAGCAGCTGCTTGGAGAAAAAAGGCCCAGGCGAAGAGACGTGGGGGGAGCGGGATGGGTGGAAAAGAACTGATAGAGGCCAATGGAGGGATGGACCATGAGCTCAAGAAGGGGGACGGGGAGTGTGAGAGGGGCATGGTGTGGCGAGACAAGACGCAAAGGCGTAAAGGACACTGATGTGAAGGGGAAGCATGCAGGGCGGAATCTATTTTTGAGCTGTGGGAGAATGCAGGCGCCTCAAAAATAGACTCCTCACGCATGGAGGACCATGATGTGAAGGGGAAGAACGCATCGACAAACCGAGGTTGCATAAGGGGAAGAATGCAGGGCGGAAGTAGAGCTGTGGGATGGGGGAGAGCAGAGCTGCAGGGGTGTTCTCACGTGGGATTATTTGGTGTTAGAATGGCGTCACCTGGTGTGGGAATCAAATCGACTCACCTGGTGTGGGAAGCGGTGCAGAAGGGTGGCGATCCACGCAAGAGCTTCTAGCCGTGTGGCCTCCCAGCTGCTCCTCAGCTCCCTGCATTAGTGAGTACAGAGGGAGTAAACGGTTGGACAGGCAATGCGAGAGATTTTTTAGAATTCTAGTCAATCTCTTGCATTAGTGAGTACAGAGGGAGCAAATGGTTGGACCGGCAATGCTGGATGGATGGACTGTTCACAGGGATGCCGGTATGGCAGTGGTGAGGTGACAGGGGTTGATGCACACTTAGAGCGTGCAGTAGTGCAAGTGGAATGGAATCAACTGATCCAGGTCCCAAACACACACTGCAAGATCCAAGTTCACATCCTCCGCATCATGTAGCAAGTTAGTAACCCACGAGGGTGTTGTGTGACATTGTAACGAGGTGGCTCTTGAGTCGACTCAAAAGTCACTTCTGCAAGATCCATCCAAGTGCACATCCACGGCATCACACAGCAAGCTAGTAATCCACCACTAAGTGAGGTTTGGTATGTCACACCACTAACCAATGTTTGATCTCTGATTCACTCTGCTTGTTTCATTGCCCTCCTCCCCCCCACTCCTCCCCTCTATCTCTTGATCCCTCCTCCCCCCACCCACCTCCGTGCTATCTCCACCACTGCTGGCACATCAAAGCCATCCGCCACACTCTGCTCCCTCACCCTCGCCAGCTGCTCTTCATTTGTGTCGCGGGCAATCTGAGAGGAAAGACGAGGAGAAGAAAACAGAGTGAAATATCATCTCAAGGCGCCTGCGAAGCCCTCTCACCCGCGCAGCATGGGCAGGCCAACCTTGCGAGCAGAATGAGTGTGCGATGGAGAAGCGTTTGCATTCCAGCCTTGGAGTCGGTGATGGAGTCGCACAATGGCTCTGCGATTAGACATGGGCAAAAAAAATCGCATCGCATCGCATTTAATCGCGTTTTTGCGATGGCGATGTTTTTTTTTTTTTTTTTTTTTCATCGCGCGATGCGATGAATTAATATCGCGCGATTTAATTTAAATCGCATTTTAATCGCGCTAAAAAACGCGATTTAAATGCGATATGCGATTTAAAAAAAATCGCGCGCGATATTGCATTGAAACCCACTCTGAAACCCACTACGAAACCGCACTGGTTATTTGCACTCTAGCGTTTTGATCATGTCTATCTGCGATGTTAAAGCACACGCTGCCAGCATGGAGCCTCAGCCTGAAGAAGGCTCTCGAGCCGAAATCGGTTACCATCAAATTTTCACAAGAGTTTTTCAAGCAAGCTCTCTACTCATTTTACTTGAGCGTTTTCAAAGTTGCTGCCACGTAAAGACCTATGGCACCCAAGTGGTGTTCACTAAAGCACACGCTGCCAACATGGAGCCTCAGCCTCACCGCAGCGATCTTCTCCTCTCTGTCGGCGATGCAGGGCAGAATGGCGCCCACCACAGCGGCATAGAATGGCATCATCTGAGCGCCACCCAGCTTCACAAACTCGTTGATCTGTGGTGAAGGCATGGAAGTGGCATGTATGTGTGGTGAAGGCATGGAAGTGGCATGTATGTGTGGTGAAACATGCGTGAATCACGTGGAACACATGGGGCATGGTACGACACCATCTGAGCTCCTCCCAGCTTTAAAAACTCGTTGATACGCGGCACACTGTGAGACACGCATGTAAAGCACGCATGAGACATGTCATGTGGGACACGCGGCATAGTACACGGTACAGCACCATCTGAGCGCCTCTCAGCTACTCAAGCTCAACAGCAAACCCGGCTCTCTGCGTCATAAAAGGAAGAAAAAAAACCCTTGGAACCATCCTAAAACCCCAAAACCTAACCTCACCAAACCCTGAGCCGTCATACCGATTCGACAGCCGCGAAAGCTCCCTGCTCCATAAACCTCCAGACCCCAAACCCTAAGCAGAAACCCGAAACCCCTGCGTGTCATACCCAAGCGACTGCAGTGAGCCAGGTGAACTCATCGGAGGACCCCGCTCTCTGCACCATTAACCTCAATCTTAAACAGAAACTCTTAAACATGAGCCATCATACCCACGTGACGGCAGTGAGGCGAGTGAACTCATCGGAGGACCCCGCTCTCTGCACCAGTATCTCCATCATGCGCCCGTACTCCACCGCCTGTGGGAAGGGGGGGGGGGAAGGAAAAATAGAGACGGCAAGGGTGGGTGGTTGGGAGCCCTGGAAGAATGAAACAATTCATGCAGTCCAATCCACTCCACCTGCTCCCTGCTCCCTGCACTCGTGCTCCCTGCACTAGTATGTCCATCATGCGCCCGTACTCCACTGCCTGTGAGGGGGGGGGGAGATAGAGACGGCAAGGGTGGGAAATTGGAAGGTGAGGAACAAGGGATCAAAGTACGGAATGGTGGGTGGGTGGAGCCCAGGAAGGAGGGAACAACGCCCTCTATCCTCTTGATACTAGCATTCCCATCCAGCGCCCCCACACTCCAATGTCTGTCAGCGAGGGGACGAAAGAAGCAACTGCCTGTCTGCCTGAAGGAGGGGAAGAACTGAAGGACTCATGCCCGCATGCTCCACTCACACCCTGCCTCTCTTTGCTCCGACCCTCCGCATCCCCACCCTCCTGTAAGCCCACCCACCTCCCCCCTGCCCCCTTCCCAAAGGAGTCTGTTTTTGAGGCGCCTCAAAATTAAGCCCACCCACCTCCCCCTTGCCCCCTTCCCAAAGCTCCTTCCTACTGACAGCGCGGCGCGTGCCGTATCTAATGGAAAAAACCACTTAATGCGCTATCTGCCTGCGTCCTCACACCCTGCCCCTGCACAAGGTATTATCCCCTGCACTGCTCCACATCCGCATCGCACTCTGTTTCCCCGCCACTCACAGGCGCGTGGCGAACCTCATGCAGGAACTCCCTCAGAGGGCTGTCGGCCTGCACCCTGACTCCCTGTGTTCCAATATATTCCCCATTGCAGTATACAAACTGACCCCTAGGGTTGAGCAAAACCGGGTAATTACCCGACCTGACCCGGTTTAGCAATACCCGACCTCCGATCGGGTATTTTCGGGTCGGGTCCTGGTCGGGTAATATGCCCAGGACCCTTACCCGGACCTGGCCTTAAGGGGCGGGTAATACAATACCCGCCTGGCAGGTCCGGGTATGCCCGGCCCAGTTACCCTGAAAAGCGGGTATTACTGCCCGCCACCTACTAGTGGGCCTCCTAAAAACGGGCTAGGCTAGCTAAAGTTTCTGAAAGCGCGGCTTGCAAATGAGAATTGCGTTTGAGGTTTCGAATTTTGACCACCCAACTTCCTCCCTGGCATTGACCTCCTCCCCGTCTACAAACACCAACATTTCCAACCAAACTCCCTTCCTTTCACCGCACTGATCTCCTCCCAAACCGTTTTGCCGCAAAGCCTAAAACACAGCTCGACTTACCCCCATGTCTAGGTGGAATACCCGACCTTGGGTATTAAGTACCCGACCGGACAGGTACCCGTTACACGCCCTGTCTGGTAACGTTTCGGGTAACGGGTATCGAATACCCGCCCGGGTAACCCAGACACGACCCGCCGGATAATATTCCGGAATCCGGATACCCGGACCTCAGGGATACCCGGATCTCCCTGTACTCACAGGCGCGTGGCGAATCTCATGCAGGAACTCCCTCAGAGCGCTGTCTGCCTGCACTCGGATCTCGTGCGCCGAGTCGCCCAGCATGTTGAACAGACCTGGGGGGAATGGGACCAGGGAACGTTTTTGAGTCGACTCAAAAGTCACCTACTGAACAGACCTGGGGGGAATGGGACCAGGGAACGTTTTTGAGTCGTCTCTAAAGTCACCTACTGAACAGACCTGGGGGGAATGGGACCAGGGAACGTTTTTGAGTCGTCTCTAAAGTCACCTACTGAACAGACCTGGGGGGATGGGATCAGGGAACGAGGGCAGGGAGGGAGCAAGGGCAGGGTAAGTAGAGGCATGAAAGGGGAGAGCAAGAGGTGAAGGATGCCTTAGGATTTCGTGGGCTGAGTCCCTTAGCATGTGCAAACGTACACCCTAAACATTGGCCCTAACACCACGTATGCACCATTAAGTAGGTGTAGGTATGGTATAATGGTAGGAAGCTAAGCATGTCTATATCGAGTACACTGTCCAGCAGCACATGTACGAGCGAACCACAGCTGAATGAACATGGCTGCATACGTATGTCTATGTCAGAACGAGAACCCACCATCGAGCAAGTCTGGCAGGAAGCCAAGCATGTCTATGTCAGGTACACTGTCCAGCACTGTGATCCAGCCCACCAGGAACTGCTGCACGAAGGGGTTGAGCACACTCATGTGCGCCCGCAACAGAGGGATGAACTCCTCTATGCTGGTTGGGGGCGAGGGATAGGGGGTAGCGGATGGGCCACAAGGGCTAGTTGTGAGGCCCCGTGATCCAGCCCAGCCCACCAGGAAGTGCTGCATGAAGGGGTTGAGCACACTCATGTGCGCGCGGAGCAGAAGGATGAACTCCTCAATGCTGCGATGAGGCGGTGAGGAGGGGCATGTTAGGGGCATGGGAGACTGGGATCGGAACTGCTACACCAAGGGGTTGAGCACGCTCACGTGCGCCCGTAACAAGGGGGATGAATTCCTCTATGCTGCACAAAGGGAGGGAGAAGGGAATAGGCATGCGGCAACAAGGGTTTGCACACTCGTGTGAGCTGGTTGCAAGGAGATGAAGTCCAGAATGCCCTAGGCTAACTAGAAACAGGCGGGGTTTAGAGGCATGATAGAGGCAGGACGACTAGGAACTGCTGCACGAAGGGGTTGAGGTGAGCAAACGCACATGGGCGCGGAGCAGAGAGATGCCTGAATGAACTCCTCTGTACCGCGTAAGGGCAAGGGGGGGTTCGGAACAGCTCGGGCATGGAAGTGAAGGGGTCGAGCATGGGAACACTCATGCGCGCTATGAGCCGAGGGATGAACAGTACGGGGCTCGGCAGATCACGGGGTTGGGCAGAGGGATGAACAGTACGGGGTTCGGGAGATCACGGGGTTGGGCCAAGGGATGACGGGGTGTGAGGGGCGGAGGTGAGGAGCGAGTGGGGATGGGAGAGGGCAGGAGAGTCACCTGAACTGATCGCTGACTGTCACAATGTCCTGCGAAGGCGGAGGGGGGGGGGCAGGAGAGTGGCGCATGGGAGTCGGGAATACAAGAGAATGAGGATAGAAGTTTGCTCTAGTCTAGGGTGTAGGCCTTTACTAAAAGGAGCACAAGCAAGTGAGCAGCAGGCTGCTGCACGTTGGGGCCCAAATTAGTCATGGTGACATGAGGTGAGAGAGAGATTAGTCATGGTGACATGAGGTGAGAGAGAGATTAGTCATGGTGACATGAGGTGAGAGAGAGATTAGTCATGGTGACATGAGGTGAGAGAGAAAGCCGCGTGAGGGTGCCAGCCACCTCACCTTCCCCAGCCTGTCCAGCAAGTGAGCAGCAAGCTGCACGTTGGGCCCAGGGCAGCCGCAATGGGTGAGATGCTGATCCTCAAGTGAACTCACCTTCCCCAGCCTATCCAGCAAGTGAGCAGCGGACTGTACGTTGGGGTCCACGTCAGTTGCAGTAAGAATTGGTGAGGGTAAGCACTGCTCGTTTGCTGACTCACCTTGACGAGCCTGTCGAGCAAGTGGGCGGCGGACTGCACGTTGGGGTCCAGGTCAGCAGAGAGCTTGCAGAGGGCGTTGAAGACGTCGTTGAAGAACACTATGAAGTCGCCACGTGTCACCTGGCGATTGGAGGGAGAGGGGTAAGGTGCACAGTGCGTTGTCGCAAAGCAGAGTGGTTGCATACAACGTTGAAGGCACCGTTAACTTCGCCGCGTGTCACCTAAAGGGTGATCTTGGAGGGAGGGCACGAGAATGCCGGAGGAGCGAGGGAGCCTTTGGAGGATAGAACAGCGAGAGAGAGAGAGAGAGACTGAGCCCATCGGCACATGGGGGAATGGGAGGCCGTGTCTCACACTGTGGCGCTGAGTGGTGTGTTGGGTCAGCAATGTTTCGAGTGTGTGTTAAAGGAACCTTTGCAATGTTGCACAGAGCAGTGCTCCGAGTAGCACCAATGCAGCAACGCACGTCGGTGTTGATTTTGAGCGCTTCACAAATACAGTGGCACACAGTTGAACATCCCGGCGCACAGTAGTCTACAGTACCCTACCTTACCTTAGCAATGTTGTAGAGCGCCTCACCTTAGCAATGTTGTAGAGTGCCGCACCTTAGCAATGTTGTAGAGTGCCTCGCACGCATAGTAGCGCACCCGACTGTCCGAGTCCGAGAAGGACTTGAGCACCTCAGGGACTATGCGCTGCAGGGGACAGAGGGTGGGGAGGCACAAGAGATGCGCGACAGCTGTCAGAGTGCGAGAAGGACTTGAGAACCTGGGGGACTAGGCGCTGCAGGGGACAAGAGGGCCAAGGCGGATGGGGACAAGAGGGCCACGGCGGATGGGGCCAAGAGGGCCAAGGCGGATGGGGCCAAGAGGGCCAAGGCGGATGGGACCAAGAGGGCCAAGGCGGATGGGGCCAAGAGGGCCAAGGCGGATGGGGCCAGGAGGGCCAAGGCGGATGGGGCCAAGAGGGCCAAGGCGGATGGGGCCAAGAGGGCCAAGGCGGATGGGGCCAAGACGTGAAGAGAGGAGGAGGAGGAGGAGGATGGGAGATGGGTTAAGCTGCTAAGCCGGAGAAGCTCAGAGGATGGGGAGCAGAGACAGACAGACAGGGGACAGAAGTGAATGGTTGAAGGGGGTGTGGGTAGGTAGGGTGTGGTGTCATCCTGCGCCAGCCACGGGATGGGACGGGACCGGCACCAAGCTGCAGCACGCCCTGGCACTGGAAGTACACGGGGCACGACACGCTCAGATGGAAGTACACGGGGCACGACACGCTCAGATGGAAGTACACGGGGCACGACACGCTCAGATGGAAGTACACGGGGCACGACACGCTCAGATGGAAGTACACGGGGCACGACACGCTCAGATGGAAGTACACGGGGCACGACACGCTCAGATGGAAGTACACGGGGCACGACACGCTCAGATGGAAGTACACGGGGCACGACACGCTCAGATGGAAGTACACGGGGCACGACACGCTCAGATGGACCCCACCGCTCAGATGGAAGTACACGGGGCACGACACGCTCAGATGGAAGTACACGGGGCACGACACGCTCAGATGGAAGTACACGGGGCACGACACGCTCAGATGGAAGTACACGGGGCACGACACGCTCAGATGGAAGTACACGGGGCACGACACGCTCAGATGGAAGTACACGGGGCACGACACGCTCAGATGGAAGTACACGGGGCACGACACGCTCAGATGGAAGTACACGGGGCACGACACGCTCAGATGGAAGTACACGGGGCACGACACGCTCAGATGGAAGTACACGGGGCACGACACGCTCAGATGGAAGTACACGGGGCACGACACGCTCAGATGGAAGTACACGGGGCACGACACGCTCAGATGGAAGTACACGGGGCACGACACGCTCAGATGGAAGTACACGGGGCACGACACGCTCAGATGGAAGTACACGGGGCACGACACGCTCAGATGGAAGTACACGGGGCACGACACGCTCAGATGGAAGTACACGGGGCACGACACGCTCAGATGGAAGTACACGGGGCACGACACGCTCAGATGGAAGTACACGGGGCACGACACGCTCAGATGGAAGTACACGGGGCACGACACGCTCAGATGGAAGTACACGGGGCACGACACGCTCAGATGGAAGTACACGGGGCACGACACGCTCAGATGGAAGTACACGGGGCACGACACGCTCAGATGGAAGTACACGGGGCACGACACGCTCAGATGGAAGTACACGGGGCACGACACGCTCAGATGGAAGTACACGGGGCACGACACGCTCAGATGGAAGTACACGGGGCACGACACGCTCAGATGGAAGTACACGGGGCACGACACGCTCAGATGGAAGTACACGGGGCACGACACGCTCAGATGGAAGTACACGGGGCACGACACGCTCAGATGGAAGTACACGGGGCACGACACGCTCAGATGGTCACCGACTCGATCCCTGGCCCAGATATGCGTGAGAAGAGGAGTTTGATGTTTTCAGATGTGCGCGGGACCCCCACTGCAGTACACCCATCATCCAGGAATCCAGCCTCTCTGTGATATGCTGCAGACCCCCCCCACGTACATCTAGATACTGGCTGGCGTCGGGCCCGAGCCCCACAGTCACAGCAGCCAGACCAATGAGCCCGCCCTGGAGAAAAGGTGCAGGTGGGACGGATGGAGGGGGAAGGCGGGGGAGGGGGGTGGGGAAGAAGGGAGAAGGCAATGGGGTGGGTGGGTGGGTTGGTTGAGATAAGGTTAACAGGAGGGGAGGATCTAACAATGCGTTGGAGGGGACAGCCAGCAGTATGTGATAATTGCTGGTGTGATCGACTCAGTGAATCTCACTCTTCCTCGCTCCCTTCCCCCGCCCTGCCTCCTACCTGATCTCCCACGAGAAATCCACTATTCAGCGCACTCCCTCACCCATGCTCTTGTCAGGATGGTGCATGTCACCTTCCCCCCACCCCCCCTCTTCCGCATCCCCACTCCCTCCCCTCCCCTCTCTCCCTTCCCTCTCCTCCTCCCCCCCTTCCTCCCCCTCCCCCCTCCTCTCCCTCCGCACACACCTCTTCCTTCTCCAACCTCTCCTCCACTCACCTTTCTCTGGTTGGGCTGTGCTGACGTGGCGTAATCATTGGCCAGCAGCGCAATGATGGCGTTGATTCTATCATCGTACCCCTCTGCTACAGCCGCCTTCACTGCCGTCTCAATCTGGAGCGCAAGTGCAGCAGAGGGAGAGGGGCGGGGGGGGAGGGGGAGGTGGAGGGGAGGGGGAGGGGGAGGGAGGGTGGGGAGGGGGAGGGGGGAGGGGGGGTTGCGGTGGGAGAGCCATACGTATCCACGGATCGCTCTGCCTGCCAGCTGAGCGACTCCACGCATTCCTCCTGACTTTTCAGTCCATTTCCGCCCTTTCCTCCGCGCTCCCTCATCTCCTCCCCCCACCCCCGCCACCTCCCCTCCAGTCCTCCCCCTCCCCCACACCTCCCCTACTATCCGCGCACCTCGAGCGCGGCCGCCTTGCGCTTGTCGTAGAGCTTGTCGGAGAGGTTGCGCAACACCTGCGCGGGGAGTAGCGCTGCGCCGTCGATCATCCTGATCGACGGCTGATGTTCGGCTTGTTCTACGAGACTGGGGCGGAGAAAACGAACGACGTAGCGTAAATGGTTAGATCCAGGGATCCGAGCTTCAGAGCTTCAGAGCATGATCCCCGCTCTCACGCAACCCTAACAAGCCTCATGCGCGCCGCCTGCCGCCGCGAAACTAACAGTTAGATATTGGAATTGAATAGATTAGGTTCGTTACAAGGTGACGTCGTCGCGTCACAACGTTGTAACGTAATCAGTCTCCTACAAAGGAATCGGAACGCGTGACACAACCATTAGAAAGATGCGAACCCTGGCGAATTGTTGGCATGTAAGCGGGTTACCGGATCACGGGGTCAGGTCAGGTGGTGTCTGTTGATTTGCAGTCAATTATGTTCATTTCGCCCCAGCGATTCGCACAGGACCTGCCCAGGGTCAGGTCTGGCTGGAAAGAGCCTTTCGCGAAACTGGTGGCTCGTTCTCGCCCTGACAGGCTCCTGGCAAGAAAATCTCGATATTCGCTACGAGCCCAATTCAGAACCTACATACTACATAGCACCAGGCCTCCCTTTCATGCTTCGTTTCCTCATCAATAATGTCCTCCAATCTTAGCTCATTTCACCTAAAATGCCTTGCCCTCATCCTCTTATTCTTTCACAGCGAAGAGGATAAAGGCAAGATTGTACCCATGAAATACAGAAGGCTTGCCTTGCAGGCCCAAAAAGTATTTTCAGCACGCCTTGCAAGCTTTTCTGCAATTCCCAGTGTACGCCCCATCCCCGAGCATATACGCGGGATTCTTCTTACACTCCCCAAGCACCGCCCACTCCTCGCATTTCGGGTTCAAATCCTCGCACCCCTGCGCGAGGGGCCGCGCCTCGAAGGAGCGCACGTGGATCCACTTCGTTGCCGACCACTTCTCGCCGCGAATCACAGGACAGCTGGCATGCAATGATGTCTGGTCCGTCGTGCCGTCCGGGTGCAGGGAGTAGAAGAGCAGCGCGTCGCCCTTCTGGGGCTTGACTGGAAGGCAAAGGGGAGAGATGGTAGGGAGCAGAGGGCATTGAAACATGGGCAGACTCAAAAGTCACCCCAATGATGACTGGTCCATGGTGCCGCCCGGGTGCGGGGAGTAGAAGAGCAGCGCATCACCCTTCTGGGGCTTGACTGGAGGCGGACACGAAGGGCAGGTGGAGGGGAGATGTGGAGGGCAAGGAGGTGGCTGTGAACTGTGAGGTGGGAAGGGGCGTACTATGGGACTGAGCTGGGGAGGAAACATGCAGTGACGAGAGGTCGGCAGGCATTGAAAAACACACACACGTTTTCTTAAATAGAGAGAGAAACACACAAGCATGCCGCGCACACACATGCACACACACATGCACACACACATGCACACACACATGCACACACACATGCACACACACACACATGCACACACACATGCACACACACACACATGCACACACACATGCACACACACACACATGCACACACACACACATGCACACACTCACGCAGGTACCTGCCAGTCCTCTGTTTGCGCAGTCAGTCAATGAGGCATCCAAAGGAGGCTTGGGCTGGGAGGGGGAGTGGGTGATGGGGAGAGTGGGTGATGGGGAGGGGATGGGTAGAGAAAGAACGGGTGAGGCAGGTGTGAGGCACGGAGGGGGCGGGAAAGTCAACTGCCACTGCCAGTCCTTCCTGTGCGCCGCCAGACCAAGAGGCATCCATGGCAGATTCACGCTGGGAGGAGGGGAGATGTGAGGGAGGAGGGGAGATGTGAGGGAGGAGGGAGATGTGAGGGAGGAGGGGAGATGTGAGGGAGGAGGGGAGATGTGAGGGAGGAGGGGAGATGTGAGGGAGGAGGGAGAAGGTGCCGAAGAGAGATGAAGTGGAGAGAGCGAGTGGGCGGGCCGGGAGGGAAACACCTGCCGGACGAGACCCCTCTGTGGGCACCGTCAGAGCAAGATTCATTCACCGAATTTCTAGGCTGGCGGGGGTTACAGTGAAGAGGGGAGAGGAGAGAGACGGGAGGCATCAGTTAAGTATGAGGTGAGAGAGGGTAGGGAGAGGGGAGACGCCTGGGGGAGGGATGCGCCTGGGGGAGGGGATGCGCCTGGGGGAGGGATGCGCCTGGGGAGGGGATGCGCCTGGGGGGAGGGATGCGCCTGGGGAGGGATGCACCTGGGAGGGGATGCGCCTGGGAGAGGGGATGCGCCTGGGGGAGGGGATGGGGGATGCGCCTGGGGGAGGGATGCACCTGGGGGAGGGGATGCGCCTGGGAGAGGGGATGCGCCTGGGGGAGGGGATGCACCTGGGGGAGGGATGCGCCTGGGGAGGGATGCGCCTGGGGAGGGGATGCGCCTGGGGAGGGGACGGGTAGAGCCAAAACGAAAGAAGTGAGTGAGGGAGTTTGCTCATGTGCCTTGCTTGGCGAATCTGTTATCATGCGCACACAGCTAGAAAGAGAGCAACGGTCCATGAGGGCACCTGGCAGTTTGCCATTCAACCCCACCCCTGAATCAGTAAGGCCTGCCTTTCCCCGTATCGCCTTAGTCACCCATGAGGACTGTCCGAATGAAGCTGGACAACCAGTGAGCAGGGTCACCAGCACTGGGTAACCCTGTCTCTCCCCCACGTCTTCCTTCTCTGCCGTCAGGCACGTGAGCAGGGTAGCCACCACCATCTGTGTGCTGACACCTACCAGCTTCCTATGTCTATTCCAAACCCCATGCACACATCTGAGTGGACTCAATGTGACCTTAGAGTCAACTCAAAAGGCACCTCGTCGCTATGTCACCCGCGCATCTGCGTGCTGGCATCCCCCAGCTTCCTCTGTCCAATCCTAAACGCTTCAAGCACACACGTGTGCTACCAACCTCTGCATTGGGAAGGACAGTCTCTCCTCCGCTCGGGAGCACATGTAAGCTCACGTGTGCTCCACGCTCGTGAGGTACATGAGCACGGTGCTGCCCATCTGCATGCTGACTTGAGACTTTCTGCCCCCCTCCTCCCACCCGCCCCCTCCTCCTATGGTCATAGACACGGAGCACGCAAGCCCACCTTTGCATTGGGGAACACCGTCTCGCCCCCTTCGTCCACAGAGGTCAGATACATGAGCACGGTGGCCACCCTGTGACCACCCATCTGCGTGTTGACCGCGTCAAAGAAATAGTCGTAGTGGGCGTCGTACTTCTGCCCGATCTCGTACTTGAGGATCTGAATCGCCTCGCCGTGCTCTGATGCACACATGCGGGGAGAGGATAGGAGCATGTGAGGAGAGGGGCACGTGAGGAGAGGGGTAGGAGAATCAATCAAGTCACAAGCTGTATGGCCCGAGCTGCATGGCACCGCACACACTTGCACTTCTTCTGCACTATCTTCAACTCGAGTATGTGACAACCTTTGGGGAGGAAGGTCCAAGCAGCGATACGCTCCTCTATGCGCAGCACCACCTCATCCTGGTACTTGGTCAAGAAGGTGCCTGAGCTCGTGCTTCTGAGATGAGAGCACCTTTTGGGAAGACACAGACAGCTACCTTAGGGGAGGGAGAGCACCTTTCAGAAGACACAGACAGCTACCTTTGGGGAGGGAGAGCACCTTTGGGAGGAAGGTCCAGGCGGCGATGCGCTCCTCGATGCGCTTCACCACCTCGTCCTGGTACTTGTTGAGGAACGTCCCTGAGCTCGTGCGGATCTCACTCAGCACACTCTTCCCGCTGTTGTTGTCCGCCACGGACGACCGCGTCACCTTGTCTCGTGCCTGGGGGGAATGGGGAGAGGGCGGGTAGGCTGCATGTGTACTGACTAGGAACGTCCCTGACCTCGTTCGCACGCTCTTCCCTGAGTCCTTGTCCGCCACTGACGACCGCGTCACCTTGTCCCGTGCCTACGAGCACAATCGAGATGCAACACATGTGATCACATGGGGTGGGGACTGAGCTCGTGCAGATGTCACTCAGCACAGCACGCTCTTCCCACTGTGGTTGCCCGCCACTGACGACCGCGTAACTTGATCACGGTCCTGAGAGGAAAAGGGGAGAAGGAAGGGGGGGCGGGGTGAAATCACATATTAGAGAGGGGAGAGGGGAGAGGGAGAG
>BQMB01002255.1:52500-58430 GCA_027943415.1 Closterium sp. NIES-67 | reverse complement strand
CATTGGACCCCAGGGGCGGGTTTGAACCGGCCCATGGGTTCATCCAACCCAGGATCCCATCCCCCCTCGGTTATTTGACCCCCCCGCCGGTTCATTTGACCCCAAGGCGGATTTGAACCGGCCCATGGTTTCATCCGACCCAAGAGCCCATTCCCCCTCTGTAATTCGACCCCCCAGCCGGTTCATTCGACCCCAAGGGCGGATTTGAACCGGCCCATGGGTTCATCCCAATTCAAGAGCCCATCCCCGCTCGGCCATTCTGACCCCCCCAGCCGGTTCATTTGACCCCAAGGGCGGATTTGAACCGGCCCATGGGCTCATCCAACCCTTGGGCCCATCCCCCCTCGGTTTTTTTACCCCCCACCCGGTCCATTGGACCCCTAGGGCGGATTTGAACCGGCCCATGGGCTCATCCAACCCAAGATCCCATCCCCCCTCGGTTATTTGACCCCCCAGCCGGTCCATTGGACCCCAGGGGCGGATTTGAACCGGCCCATGGGTTCATCCAACCCAGGAGGATCCCATCCCCCCTCGGTTATTTGACCCCCCACCCGGTTCATTCGACCCAAGGGCGGATTTGAACCGGCCCATGGGTTCATCCAATTCAAGAGCCCATCCCCCCTCGGTTTCTTTTACCCCCCAGCCGGTTCATTTGACCCCAAGGGCGGATTAGAACCGGCCCATGGGTTCATCCATCCCTTGGGACCACCCCCCCTCGGTTTTTTTTTTACCCCCCGCCCGGTCCATTGGACCCCAGGGCGGGTTTGAACCGGCCCATGGGTTCATCCAACCCAGGATCCCATCCCCCCTCGGTTATTTGACCCCCCCGCCGGTTCATTTGACCCCAAGGGCGGATTTGAACCGGCCCATGGTTTCATCCGACCCAAGAGCCCATTCCCCCTCTGTAATTCGACCCCCCAGCCGGTTCATTCGACCCCAAGGGCGGATTTGAACCGGCCCATGGGTTCATCCAATTCAAGAGCCCATCCCCGCTCGGCCATTCTGACCCCCCCAGCCGGTTCATTTGACCCCAAGGGCGGATTTGAACCGGCCCATGGGCTCATCCAACCCTTGGGCCCATCCCCCCTCGGTTTTTTTACCCCCCACCCGGTCCATTGGACACCTAGGGCGGATCTGAACCGGCCCATGGGCTCATCCAACCCAAGATCCCATCCCCCCTCGGTTATTTGACCCCCCAGCCGGTCCATTGGACCCCAGGGGCGGATTTGAACCGGCCCATGGGTTCATCCAACCCAGGAGGATCCCATCCCCCCTCGGTTATTTGACCCCCCACCCGGTTCATTCGACCCCAAGGGCGGATTTGAACCGGCCCATGGGTTCATCCAATTCAAGAGCCCATCCCCCCTCGGTTTCTTTTACCCCCCAGCCGGTTCATTTGACCCCAAGGGCGGATTAGAACCGGCCCATGGGTTCATCCATCCCTTGGGACCACCCCCCCTCGGTTTTTTTTTACCCCCCGCCCGGTCCATTGGACCCCAGGGGCGGGTTTGAACCGGCCCATGGGTTCATCCAACCCAGGATCCCATCCCCCCTCGGTTATTTGACCCCCCCGCCGGTTCATTTGACCCCAAGGGCGGATTTGAACCGGCCCATGGTTTCATCCGACCCAAGAGCCCATTCCCCCTCTGTAATTCGACCCCCCAGCCGGTTCATTCGACCCCAAGGGCGGATTTGAACCGGCCCATGGGTTCATCCAATTCAAGAGCCCATCCCCGCTCGGCCATTCTGACCCCCCCAGCCGGTTCATTTGACCCCAAGGGCGGATTTGAACCGGCCCATGGGCTCATCCAACCCTTGGGCCCATCCCCCCTCGGTTTTTTTACCCCCCACCCGGTCCATTGGACCCCTAGGGCGGATTTGAACCGGCCCATGGGCTCATCCAACCCAAGATCCCATCCCCCCTCGGTTATTTGACCCCCCAGCCGGTCCATTGGACCCCAGGGGCGGATTTGAACCGGCCCATGGGTTCATCCAACCCAGGAGGATCCCATCCCCCCTCGGTTATTTGACCCCCCACCCGGTTCATTCGACCCCAAGGGCGGATTTGAACCGGCCCATGGGTTCATCCAATTCAAGAGCCCATCCCCCCTCGGTTTCTTTTACCCCCCAGCCGGTTCATTTGACCCCAAGGGCGGATTAGAACCGGCCCATGGGTTCATCCATCCCTTGGGACCACCCCCCCTCGGTTTTTTTTTACCCCCCGCCCGGTCCATTGGACCCCAGGGGCGGGTTTGAACCGGCCCATGGGTTCATCCAACCCAGGATCCCATCCCCCCTCGGTTATTTGACCCCCCCGCCGGTTCATTTGACCCCAAGGGCGGATTTGAACCGGCCCATGGTTTCATCCGACCCAAGAGCCCATTCCCCCTCCGTAATTCGACCCCCCAGCCGGTTCATTCGACCCCAAGGGCGGATTTGAACCGGCCCATGGGTTCATCCAATTCAAGAGCCCATCCCCGCTCGGCCATTCTGACCCCCCCAGCCGGTTCATTTGACCCCAAGGGCGGATTTGAACCGGCCCATGGGCTCATCCAACCCTTGGGCCCATCCCCCCTCGGTTTTTTTACCCCCCACCCGGTCCATTGGACCCCTAGGGCGGATTTGAACCGGCCCATGGGCTCATCCAACCCAAGATCCCATCCCCCCTCGGTTATTTGACCCCCCAGCCGGTCCATTGGACCCCAGGGGCGGATTTGAACCGGCCCATGGGTTCATCCAACCCAGGAGGATCCCATCCCCCCTCGGTTATTTGACCCCCCACCCGGTTCATTCGACCCCAAGGGCGGATTTGAACCGGCCCATGGGTTCATCCAATTCAAGAGCCCATCCCCCCTCGGTTTCTTTTACCCCCCAGCCGGTTCATTTGACCCCAAGGGCGGATTTGAACCGGCCCATGGGTTCATCCATCCCTTGGGACCACCCCCCCTCGGTTTTTTTTTACCCCCCGCCCGGTCCATTGGACCCCAGGGGCGGGTTTGAACCGGCCCATGGGTTCATCCAACCCAGGATCCCATCCCCCCTCGGTTATTTGACCCCCCCGCCGGTTCATTTGACCCCAAGGGCGGATTTGAACCGGCCCATGGTTTCATCCGACCCAAGAGCCCATTCCCCCTCCGTAATTCGACCCCCCAGCCGGTTCATTCGACCCCAAGGGCGGATTTGAACCGGCCCATGGGTTCATCCAATTCAAGAGCCCATCCCCGCTCGGCCATTCTGACCCCCCCAGCCGGTTCATTTGACCCCAAGGGCGGATTTGAACCGGCCCATGGGCTCATCCAACCCTTGGGCCCATCCCCCCTCGGTTTTTTTACCCCCCACCCGGTCCATTGGACCCCTAGGGCGGATTTGAACCGGCCCATGGGCTCATCCAACCCAAGATCCCATCCCCCCTCGGTTATTTGACCCCCCAGCCGGTCCATTGGACCCCAGGGGCGGATTTGAACCGGCCCATGGGTTCATCCAACCCAGGAGGATCCCATCCCCCCTCGGTTATTTGACCCCCCACCCGGTTCATTCGACCCCAAGGGCGGATTTGAACCGGCCCATGGGTTCATCCAATTCAAGAGCCCATCCCCCCTCGGTTTCTTTTACCCCCCAGCCGGTTCATTTGACCCCAAGGGCGGATTAGAACCGGCCCATGGGTTCATCCATCCCTTGGGACCACCCCCCCTCGGTTTTTTTTTACCCCCCGCCCGGTCCATTGGACCCCAGGGGCGGGTTTGAACCGGCCCATGGGTTCATCCAACCCAGGATCCCATCCCCCCTCGGTTATTTGACCCCCCCGCCGGTTCATTTGACCCCAAGGGCGGATTTGAACCGGCCCATGGTTTCATCCGACCCAAGAGCCCATTCCCCCTCCGTAATTCGACCCCCCAGCCGGTTCATTCGACCCCAAGGGCGGATTTGAACCGGCCCATGGGTTCATCCAATTCAAGAGCCCATCCCCGCTCGGCCATTCTGACCCCCCCAGCCGGTTCATTTGACCCCAAGGGCGGATTTGAACCGGCCCATGGGCTCATCCAACCCTTGGGCCCATCCCCCCTCGGTTTTTTTACCCCCCACCCGGTCCATTGGACCCCTAGGGCGGATTTGAACCGGCCCATGGGCTCATCCAACCCAAGATCCCATCCCCCCTCGGTTATTTGACCCCCCAGCCGGTCCATTGGACCCCAGGGGCGGATTTGAACCGGCCCATGGGTTCATCCAACCCAGGAGGATCCCATCCCCCCTCGGTTATTTGACCCCCCACCCGGTTCATTCGACCCCAAGGGCGGATTTGAACCGGCCCATGGGTTCATCCAATTCAAGAGCCCATCCCCCCTCGGTTTCTTTTACCCCCCAGCCGGTTCATTTGACCCCAAGGGCGGATTAGAACCGGCCCATGGGTTCATCCATCCCTTGGGACCACCCCCCCTCGGTTTTTTTTTACCCCCCGCCCGGTCCATTGGACCCCAGGGGCGGGTTTGAACCGGCCCATGGGTTCATCCAACCCAGGATCCCATCCCCCCTCGGTTATTTGACCCCCCCGCCGGTTCATTTGACCCCAAGGGCGGATTTGAACCGGCCCATGGTTTCATCCGACCCAAGAGCCCATTCCCCCTCTGTAATTCGACCCCCCAGCCGGTTCATTCGACCCCAAGGGCGGATTTGAACCGGCCCATGGGTTCATCCAATTCAAGAGCCCATCCCCGCTCGGCCATTCTGACCCCCCCAGCCGGTTCATTTGACCCCAAGGGCGGATTTGAACCGGCCCATGGGCTCATCCAACCCTTGGGCCCATCCCCCCTCGGTTTTTTTACCCCCCACCCGGTCCATTGGACCCCAAGGGCGGATTTGAACCGGCCCATGGTTTCATCCGACCCTTGGGCCCATCCCCCCTTGGTTTCTTTGCCCCTAGGGCGGATCGGAACCGGCCCATGGGTTCATCCAACCCTAGTGCCCACAGGCTTCCCGTGTAATCGAATTCCAACCGGGCAAAAAGGGCTCCAGGGCGGGTGTGATCCCTTTCAAGGCACGACAACACCCTAGAGCCGACAAGCCCTTCCGGTGTAGTCGATTTCCAACCGGGAAAAAAAGGGCTCCAGGGCGGGTGTGAGCCCTTTCGAGGCACGACACCGCCCTAGAGCCCACAAGCCCTTCCGGTGCAGTCGATTTCCAACCGGGCAAAAAGGGCTCTAGGGCGGGTGTGAGCCCTTTCGAGGCACGACACCGCCCTAGAGCCCACAAGCCCTTCCGGTGCAGTCGATTTCCAACCGGGCAAAAAGGGCTCTAGGGCGGGTGTGAGCCCTTTCGAGGCACGACACCGCCCTAGAGCCCACAAGCCCTTCCGGTGTAGTCGATTTCCAACCGGGCAAAAAGGGCTCCAGGGCGGGTGGGAGCCCTTTCGAGGCACGACACCGCCCTAGAGCCCACAAGCCCTTCCGGTGTAGTCGATTTCCAACCGGGCAAAAAGGGCTCCAGGGCGGGTGTGAGCCCTTTCGAGGCACGACACCGCCCTAGAGCCCACAAGCCCTTCCGGTGTAGTCGATTTCCAACCGGGCAAAAAGGGCTCTAGGGCGGGTGCGAGCCCTTTCGAGGCACGGCACCGCCCTAGAGCCCACAAGCCCTTCCGGTGTAGTCGATTTCCAACCGGGCAAAAAGGGCTCTAGGGCGGGTGCGAGCCCTTTCGAGGCACCACACCACCCTAGAGCCAACGAGCATCCGGATATGACCGGATGGATCGGATGCCTTTTTTTCCCCCAGGGCACCGCACAACCCAGTACAAGGCAAGGCGAGCACCCAAGGGGCAAGCCCATCGGGTTCGCCCGATCGAACCCATCCGGATCCATCGATCGAACCCGTCCGGATCCGACCATCGAACCCATCCGGGTCGACTGACCGAACCCATCCGGATCCATCGATCCAACCCA
>BQMB01002255.1:22500-37500 GCA_027943415.1 Closterium sp. NIES-67 | reverse complement strand
AGGTGGAGCACCCCTCCCGCCCAGTATTCTTAGGCCAATGACCTGGATTACGTTGGCTTACCGTCGTTTGGGGCAATCGATTTCCCCGTGGCAAGGGTTGGGGAGAGGTAGAGCACTCCTCCCCTCCGTTGTTCTTAGGCCAGTGACCCGGATTACGTTGGCTTACCGTCGTTTGGGGCAATCTATGCCCACATGCCAAGGGTTGGGGAAAGATAGAGCACCCCTCCCCTCCGGTGTTCTTAGGCCAATGACCCGGATTACGTTGGGTTACCGTCATTTGAGGCAACCGTATGACCCATGCCAGGGGTCGGGGAGAGGTAGAGCACCCCTCCCCTGCAGTATTCTTAGGAAAACCACCTCGATTACGTTGGCTTACCGTCGTTTGGGGCAATCGGTTCCACCATGCCAGGGGTTGGGGAGAGGTAAGGAGCCCCTCCCCTCCGGCATTCTTAGGCCAATGACCTGGATTACGTTGGCTTACCGTCGTTTGGGGCAACCGGATGCCCCGAGCCAAGGGTTGGGGAGAGGTGGAGCACCCCTCCCCTCCTGTATTCTTAGGCCAATGACCCCGATTACGTTGGGTTACCATCGTTTGGGGCAATCGGATGGCCCATGCCAAGGGTTGGGGAGAGGTGGAGCACCCCTCCCCCCCCCGTATTCTTAGGCCAATGACCTGGATTACGTTGGCTTACCGTCGTTTGGGGCAACCGGATGCCCCGAGCCAAGGGTTGGGGAGAGGTGGAGCACCCCTCCCCTCCTATATTCTTAGGCCAATGACCCCGATTACGTTGGGTTACCATCGTTTGGGGCAATCGGATGGCCCATGCCAAGGGTTGGGGAGAGGTGGAGCACCCCTCCCCCCCCCCCGTATTCTTAGGCCAATGACCTGGATTACGTTGGGTTACCGTCGTTTGGGGCAATCGGATGGCCCATGCCAAGGGTTGGGGAGAGGTGGAGCACCCCTCCCCCCCCCGTATTCTTAGGCCAATGACCTGGATTACGTTGGGTTACCGTCGTTTGGGGCAATCCGATGGCCCGTGCCAAGGGTTGGGGAGAGGTGGAGCACCCCTCCCCCCCCCCGTATTCTTAGGCCAATGACCTGGATTACGTTGGGTTACCGTCGTTTGGGGCAATCGGATGGCTTGTGCCAAGGGTTGGGGAGAGGTAGAGCACCCCTTCCCCCCCGTATTCTTAGGCCAATGACCTGGATTACGTTGGGTTACCGTCGTTTGGGGCAATCCGATGGCCCGTGCCAAGGGTTGGGGAGAGGTAGAGCACCCCTTCCCTCCTGTATTCCTAGGCCAATGACCTGGATTACGTTGGGTTACCGTCGTTTGGGGCAATCAAGTCCCCGGAACCCAAGTGATGGAATCCATCCGGATCGGACCCCGGATGGGTTTGATCGAACCCATTCGGATGGAACCCATCCGGATCCGGATCTGGATCGATCGAACCCATTCGGATCCGAGTCGATCGAACCCATCCTTATCGAGCCGATCCGGATCCGGATCGATCGAACCCGTGTGGATCAAACCCATCCGGATCCGGATCAATTGAACCCATCCGGATCCGGATCGATCGAACCCATCCGGATCCGAGTCGATCGAACCCATTCGGATAGAACCCATCCCTATCGAGCCCATCCGGATCCGAGTCGATCGAACCCATTCGGATCGAACCCACCCGGGTCCGGATCGATCGAATCCGTCCGGATCCGGATCAAATGAACCCTTTCGGACCCAAGCCCATCCGGATCCGGATCGATCGAACCCATCCGGATCCGAGCCGATCGAACCCATCCGGATCCGAGTCGATCGAACCCATCCGGATCCGGATCGATCGAACCCATCCGGATCCGGTTCGATCGAACCCATTCGGATGGAATCGATCCGGATCCGAGTCGATCGAACCAATCCGGATCCGAGTCGATCGAACCCATTCGGATCGAACCCATCCGGATCCGAGTCGATCGAACCCATTCGGATCGAACCCATCCTTATCGAACCCATCCGGATCCGGATCGAACCCATCCGGATCCGGTTCGATCGAACCGATTCGGATGGAATCGATCCGGATCCGAGTCGGTCGAACCCATTTGGATCGAACCCACCCGGGTGCGGATCGATCGAACCCATCCGGATCCGGTTCGATCGAACCCATTCGGATGGAATCGATCCGGATCCGAGTCGATCGAACCAATCCGGATCCGAGTCGATCGAACCCATTCGTATCGAACCCATCCGGATCCGAGTCGATCGAACCCATCCTTATCGAACCCATCCGGATCCGGATCGATCGAACCCATCCGGATCCGGTTCGATCGAACCGATTCGGATGGAATCGATCCGGATCCGAGTCGATCGAACCCATTTGGATCGAACCCATCCGGATCCGGATTCACCGGCCCCATTCGTATCGAACCCATTCGGGTCCGGATCGATCGAACCATCAAGGTCAAAGCCTAGGCAGGGTATTCCTATGCCAATGGCCTGCATTGCGTTGGGTTACGATTGTTTGGGGCAATCAAGAACCGAAACCCAAGTGATGGGGAGTGGTAGAATGCCCCATCCCTAGAGTATTCCTAGGCCTATGACCTGGATTACGTTGGGTTACCGTCGTTTGGGGCAATCCGAAAACACATGGCCGAATGATGGGGAGAGGAAAAATACCACTTCCCTAGGGTATTCCTAGGCCTATGACCTGGATTACGTTGGGTTACCGTCGTTTGGGGCAATCCGAAAACACATGGCCGAATGATGGGGAGAGGAAAAATACCACTTCCCTAGGGTATTCCTAGGCCTATGACCTGGATTACGTTGGGTTACCGTCGTTTGGGGCAATCCGAAAAAATATGGCCGAATGATGGGGAGAGGAAAAATGCCACTTCCCTAGGGTATTCCTAGGCCTATGACCTGGATTACGTTGGGTTACCGTCGTTTGGGGCAATCCGAAAACACATGGCCGAATGATGGGGAGAGGAAAAATACCACTTCCCTAGGGTATTCCTAGGCCTATGGCCTGGATTACGTTGGGTTACCGTCGTTTGGGGCAATCCGAAAACATATGGCCAAATGATGGGGAGAGGAAAAATACCACTTCCCTAGGGTATTCCTAGGCCTATGACCTGGATTATGTTGGGTTACCGTCGTTTGGGGCAATCCGAAAACACATGGCCGAATGATGGGGAGAGGAAAAATACCCCTTTGCTGGGGTATTAATAGGCCTATGGCATGGATTACGTTGGGTTGCCATCGTTTGGGGCAACCTGTTTATGCGTTCATGGGATGCCAAGATTGACCCTTGGGACCCCCCAGCCGGGTCATTTGATCCCAAGGGCGGATTTGAACCGGCCCATGGGTTCATCCAATTCAAGAGCCCATCCCCGCTCGGCCATTCTGACCCCCCCAGCCGGTTCATTTGACCCCAAGGGCGGATTTGAACCGGCCCATGGGCTCATCCAACCCTTGGGCCCATCCCCCCTCGGTTTTTTTACCCCCCACCCGGTCCATTGGACCCCTAGGGCGGATCTGAACCGGCCCATGGGCTCATCCAACCCAAGATCCCATCCCCCCTCGGTTATTTGACCCCCCAGCCGGTCCATTGGACCCCAGGGGCGGATTTGAACCGGCCCATGGGTTCATCCAACCCAGGAGGATCCCATCCCCCCTCGGTTATTTGACCCCCCACCCGGTTCATTCGACCCCAAGGGCGGATTTGAACCGGCCCATGGGTTCATCCAATTCAAGAGCCCATCCCCCCTCGGTTTCTTTTACCCCCCAGCCGGTTCATTTGACCCCAAGGGCGGATTAGAACCGGCCCATGGGTTCATCCATCCCTTGGGACCACCCCCCCTCGGTTTTTTTTTACCCCCCGCCCGGTCCATTGGACCCCAGGGGCGGGTTTGAACCGGCCCATGGGTTCATCCAACCCAGGATCCCATCCCCCCTCGGTTATTTGACCCCCCCGCCGGTTCATTTGACCCCAAGGGCGGATTTGAACCGGCCCATGGTTTCATCCGACCCAAGAGCCCATTCCCCCTCTGTAATTCGACCCCCCAGCCGGTTCATTCGACCCCAAGGGCGGATTTGAACCGGCCCATGGGTTCATCCAATTCAAGAGCCCATCCCCGCTCGGCCATTCTGACCCCCCCAGCCGGTTCATTTGACCCCAAGGGCGGATTTGAACCGGCCCATGGGCTCATCCAACCCTTGGGCCCATCCCCCCTCGGTTTTTTTACCCCCCACCCGGTCCATTGGACCCCTAGGGCGGATTTGAACCGGCCCATGGGCTCATCCAACCCAAGATCCCATCCCCCCTCGGTTATTTGACCCCCCAGCCGGTCCATTGGACCCCAGGGGCGGATTTGAACCGGCCCATGGGTTCATCCAACCCAGGAGGATCCCATCCCCCCTCGGTTATTTGACCCCCCACCCGGTTCATTCGACCCCAAGGGCGGATTTGAACCGGCCCATGGGTTCATCCAATTCAAGAGCCCATCCCCCCTCGGTTTCTTTTACCCCCCAGCCGGTTCATTTGACCCCAAGGGCGGATTAGAACCGGCCCATGGGTTCATCCATCCCTTGGGACCACCCCCCCTCGGTTTTTTTTTACCCCCCGCCCGGTCCATTGGACCCCAGGGGCGGGTTTGAACCGGCCCATGGGTTCATCCAACCCAGGATCCCATCCCCCCTCGGTTATTTGACCCCCCCGCCGGTTCATTTGACCCCAAGGGCGGATTTGAACCGGCCCATGGTTTCATCCGACCCAAGAGCCCATTCCCCCTCTGTAATTCGACCCCCCAGCCGGTTCATTCGACCCCAAGGGCGGATTTGAACCGGCCCATGGGTTCATCCAATTCAAGAGCCCATCCCCGCTCGGCCATTCTGACCCCCCCAGCCGGTTCATTTGACCCCAAGGGCGGATTTGAACCGGCCCATGGGCTCATCCAACCCTTGGGCCCATCCCCCCTCGGTTTTTTTACCCCCCACCCGGTCCATTGGACACCTAGGGCGGATCTGAACCGGCCCATGGGCTCATCCAACCCAAGATCCCATCCCCCCTCGGTTATTTGACCCCCCAGCCGGTCCATTGGACCCCAGGGGCGGATTTGAACCGGCCCATGGGTTCATCCAACCCAGGAGGATCCCATCCCCCCTCGGTTATTTGACCCCCCACCCGGTTCATTCGACCCCAAGGGCGGATTTGAACCGGCCCATGGGTTCATCCAATTCAAGAGCCCATCCCCCCTCGGTTTCTTTTACCCCCCAGCCGGTTCATTTGACCCCAAGGGCGGATTAGAACCGGCCCATGGGTTCATCCATCCCTTGGGACCACCCCCCCTCGGTTTTTTTTTACCCCCCGCCGGTCCATTGGACCCCAGGGGCGGGTTTGAACCGGCCCATGGGTTCATCCAACCCAGGATCCCATCCCCCCTCGGTTATTTGACCCCCCCGCCGGTTCATTTGACCCCAAGGGCGGATTTGAACCGGCCCATGGTTTCATCCGACCCAAGAGCCCATTCCCCCTCTGTAATTCGACCCCCCAGCCGGTTCATTCGACCCCAAGGGCGGATTTGAACCGGCCCATGGGTTCATCCAATTCAAGAGCCCATCCCCGCTCGGCCATTCTGACCCCCCCAGCCGGTTCATTTGACCCCAAGGGCGGATTTGAACCGGCCCATGGGCTCATCCAACCCTTGGGCCCATCCCCCCTCGGTTTTTTTACCCCCCACCCGGTCCATTGGACCCCTAGGGCGGATTTGAACCGGCCCATGGGCTCATCCAACCCAAGATCCCATCCCCCCTCGGTTATTTGACCCCCCAGCCGGTCCATTGGACCCCAGGGGCGGATTTGAACCGGCCCATGGGTTCATCCAACCCAGGAGGATCCCATCCCCCCTCGGTTATTTGACCCCCCACCCGGTTCATTCGACCCCAAGGGCGGATTTGAACCGGCCCATGGGTTCATCCAATTCAAGAGCCCATCCCCCCTCGGTTTCTTTTACCCCCCAGCCGGTTCATTTGACCCCAAGGGCGGATTAGAACCGGCCCATGGGTTCATCCATCCCTTGGGACCACCCCCCCTCGGTTTTTTTTTACCCCCCGCCCGGTCCATTGGACCCCAGGGGCGGGTTTGAACCGGCCCATGGGTTCATCCAACCCAGGATCCCATCCCCCCTCGGTTATTTGACCCCCCCGCCGGTTCATTTGACCCCAAGGGCGGATTTGAACCGGCCCATGGTTTCATCCGACCCAAGAGCCCATTCCCCCTCCGTAATTCGACCCCCCAGCCGGTTCATTCGACCCCAAGGGCGGATTTGAACCGGCCCATGGGTTCATCCAATTCAAGAGCCCATCCCCGCTCGGCCATTCTGACCCCCCCAGCCGGTTCATTTGACCCCAAGGGCGGATTTGAACCGGCCCATGGGCTCATCCAACCCTTGGGCCCATCCCCCCTCGGTTTTTTTACCCCCCACCCGGTCCATTGGACCCCTAGGGCGGATTTGAACCGGCCCATGGGCTCATCCAACCCAAGATCCCATCCCCCCTCGGTTATTTGACCCCCCAGCCGGTCCATTGGACCCCAGGGGCGGATTTGAACCGGCCCATGGGTTCATCCAACCCAGGAGGATCCCATCCCCCCTCGGTTATTTGACCCCCCACCCGGTTCATTCGACCCCAAGGGCGGATTTGAACCGGCCCATGGGTTCATCCAATTCAAGAGCCCATCCCCCCTCGGTTTCTTTTACCCCCCAGCCGGTTCATTTGACCCCAAGGGCGGATTTGAACCGGCCCATGGGTTCATCCATCCCTTGGGACCACCCCCCCTCGGTTTTTTTTTACCCCCCGCCCGGTCCATTGGACCCCAGGGGCGGGTTTGAACCGGCCCATGGGTTCATCCAACCCAGGATCCCATCCCCCCTCGGTTATTTGACCCCCCCGCCGGTTCATTTGACCCCAAGGGCGGATTTGAACCGGCCCATGGTTTCATCCGACCCAAGAGCCCATTCCCCCTCTGTAATTCGACCCCCCAGCCGGTTCATTCGACCCCAAGGGCGGATTTGAACCGGCCCATGGGTTCATCCAATTCAAGAGCCCATCCCCGCTCGGCCATTCTGACCCCCCCAGCCGGTTCATTTGACCCCAAGGGCGGATTTGAACCGGCCCATGGGCTCATCCAACCCTTGGGCCCATCCCCCCTCGGTTTTTTTACCCCCCACCCGGTCCATTGGACCCCTAGGGCGGATTTGAACCGGCCCATGGGCTCATCCAACCCAAGATCCCATCCCCCCTCGGTTATTTGACCCCCCAGCCGGTCCATTGGACCCCAGGGGCGGATTTGAACCGGCCCATGGGTTCATCCAACCCAGGAGGATCCCATCCCCCCTCGGTTATTTGACCCCCCACCCGGTTCATTCGACCCCAAGGGCGGATTTGAACCGGCCCATGGGTTCATCCAATTCAAGAGCCCATCCCCCCTCGGTTTCTTTTACCCCCCAGCCGGTTCATTTGACCCCAAGGGCGGATTAGAACCGGCCCATGGGTTCATCCATCCCTTGGGACCACCCCCCCTCGGTTTTTTTTTACCCCCCGCCCGGTCCATTGGACCCCAGGGGCGGGTTTGAACCGGCCCATGGGTTCATCCAACCCAGGATCCCATCCCCCCTCGGTTATTTGACCCCCCCGCCGGTTCATTTGACCCCAAGGGCGGATTTGAACCGGCCCATGGTTTCATCCGACCCAAGAGCCCATTCCCCCTCTGTAATTCGACCCCCCAGCCGGTTCATTCGACCCCAAGGGCGGATTTGAACCGGCCCATGGGTTCATCCAATTCAAGAGCCCATCCCCGCTCGGCCATTCTGACCCCCCCAGCCGGTTCATTTGACCCCAAGGGCGGATTTGAACCGGCCCATGGGCTCATCCAACCCTTGGGCCCATCCCCCCTCGGTTTTTTTACCCCCCACCCGGTCCATTGGACCCCTAGGGCGGATTTGAACCGGCCCATGGGCTCATCCAACCCAAGATCCCATCCCCCCTCGGTTATTTGACCCCCCAGCCGGTCCATTGGACCCCAGGGGCGGATTTGAACCGGCCCATGGGTTCATCCAACCCAGGAGGATCCCATCCCCCCTCGGTTATTTGACCCCCCACCCGGTTCATTCGACCCCAAGGGCGGATTTGAACCGGCCCATGGGTTCATCCAATTCAAGAGCCCATCCCCCCTCGGTTTCTTTTACCCCCCAGCCGGTTCATTTGACCCCAAGGGCGGATTAGAACCGGCCCATGGGTTCATCCATCCCTTGGGACCACCCCCCCTCGGTTTTTTTTTACCCCCCGCCCGGTCCATTGGACCCCAGGGGCGGGTTTGAACCGGCCCATGGGTTCATCCAACCCAGGATCCCATCCCCCCTCGGTTATTTGACCCCCCCGCCGGTTCATTTGACCCCAAGGGCGGATTTGAACCGGCCCATGGTTTCATCCGACCCAAGAGCCCATTCCCCCTCTGTAATTCGACCCCCCAGCCGGTTCATTCGACCCCAAGGGCGGATTTGAACCGGCCCATGGGTTCATCCAATTCAAGAGCCCATCCCCGCTCGGCCATTCTGACCCCCCCAGCCGGTTCATTTGACCCCAAGGGCGGATTTGAACCGGCCCATGGGCTCATCCAACCCTTGGGCCCATCCCCCCTCGGTTTTTTTACCCCCCACCCGGTCCATTGGACCCCTAGGGCGGATTTGAACCGGCCCATGGGCTCATCCAACCCAAGATCCCATCCCCCCTCGGTTATTTGACCCCCCAGCCGGTCCATTGGACCCCAGGGGCGGATTTGAACCGGCCCATGGGTTCATCCAACCCAGGAGGATCCCATCCCCCCTCGGTTATTTGACCCCCCACCCGGTTCATTCGACCCCAAGGGCGGATTTGAACCGGCCCATGGGTTCATCCAATTCAAGAGCCCATCCCCCCTCGGTTTCTTTTACCCCCCAGCCGGTTCATTTGACCCCAAGGGCGGATTAGAACCGGCCCATGGGTTCATCCATCCCTTGGGACCACCCCCCCTCGGTTTTTTTTTACCCCCCGCCCGGTCCATTGGACCCCAGGGGCGGGTTTGAACCGGCCCATGGGTTCATCCAACCCAGGATCCCATCCCCCCTCGGTTATTTGACCCCCCCGCCGGTTCATTTGACCCCAAGGGCGGATTTGAACCGGCCCATGGTTTCATCCGACCCAAGAGCCCATTCCCCCTCCGTAATTCGACCCCCCAGCCGGTTCATTCGACCCCAAGGGCGGATTTGAACCGGCCCATGGGTTCATCCAATTCAAGAGCCCATCCCCGCTCGGCCATTCTGACCCCCCCAGCCGGTTCATTTGACCCCAAGGGCGGATTTGAACCGGCCCATGGGCTCATCCAACCCTTGGGCCCATCCCCCCTCGGTTTTTTTACCCCCCACCCGGTCCATTGGACCCCTAGGGCGGATTTGAACCGGCCCATGGGCTCATCCAACCCAAGATCCCATCCCCCCTCGGTTATTTGACCCCCCAGCCGGTCCATTGGACCCCAGGGGCGGATTTGAACCGGCCCATGGGTTCATCCAACCCAGGAGGATCCCATCCCCCCTCGGTTATTTGACCCCCCACCCGGTTCATTCGACCCCAAGGGCGGATTTGAACCGGCCCATGGGTTCATCCAATTCAAGAGCCCATCCCCCCTCGGTTTCTTTTACCCCCCAGCCGGTTCATTTGACCCCAAGGGCGGATTTGAACCGGCCCATGGGTTCATCCATCCCTTGGGACCACCCCCCCTCGGTTTTTTTTTACCCCCCGCCCGGTCCATTGGACCCCAGGGGCGGGTTTGAACCGGCCCATGGGTTCATCCAACCCAGGATCCCATCCCCCCTCGGTTATTTGACCCCCCCGCCGGTTCATTTGACCCCAAGGGCGGATTTGAACCGGCCCATGGTTTCATCCGACCCAAGAGCCCATTCCCCCTCCGTAATTCGACCCCCCAGCCGGTTCATTCGACCCCAAGGGCGGATTTGAACCGGCCCATGGGTTCATCCAATTCAAGAGCCCATCCCCGCTCGGCCATTCTGACCCCCCCAGCCGGTTCATTTGACCCCAAGGGCGGATTTGAACCGGCCCATGGGCTCATCCAACCCTTGGGCCCATCCCCCCTCGGTTTTTTTACCCCCCACCCGGTCCATTGGACCCCTAGGGCGGATTTGAACCGGCCCATGGGCTCATCCAACCCAAGATCCCATCCCCCCTCGGTTATTTGACCCCCCAGCCGGTCCATTGGACCCCAGGGGCGGATTTGAACCGGCCCATGGGTTCATCCAACCCAGGAGGATCCCATCCCCCCTCGGTTATTTGACCCCCCACCCGGTTCATTCGACCCCAAGGGCGGATTTGAACCGGCCCATGGGTTCATCCAATTCAAGAGCCCATCCCCCCTCGGTTTCTTTTACCCCCCAGCCGGTTCATTTGACCCCAAGGGCGGATTAGAACCGGCCCATGGGTTCATCCATCCCTTGGGACCACCCCCCCTCGGTTTTTTTTTACCCCCCGCCCGGTCCATTGGACCCCAGGGGCGGGTTTGAACCGGCCCATGGGTTCATCCAACCCAGGATCCCATCCCCCCTCGGTTATTTGACCCCCCCGCCGGTTCATTTGACCCCAAGGGCGGATTTGAACCGGCCCATGGTTTCATCCGACCCAAGAGCCCATTCCCCCTCCGTAATTCGACCCCCCAGCCGGTTCATTCGACCCCAAGGGCGGATTTGAACCGGCCCATGGGTTCATCCAATTCAAGAGCCCATCCCCGCTCGGCCATTCTGACCCCCCCAGCCGGTTCATTTGACCCCAAGGGCGGATTTGAACCGGCCCATGGGCTCATCCAACCCTTGGGCCCATCCCCCCTCGGTTTTTTTACCCCCCACCCGGTCCATTGGACCCCTAGGGCGGATTTGAACCGGCCCATGGGCTCATCCAACCCAAGATCCCATCCCCCCTCGGTTATTTGACCCCCCAGCCGGTCCATTGGACCCCAGGGGCGGATTTGAACCGGCCCATGGGTTCATCCAACCCAGGAGGATCCCATCCCCCCTCGGTTATTTGACCCCCCACCCGGTTCATTCGACCCCAAGGGCGGATTTGAACCGGCCCATGGGTTCATCCAATTCAAGAGCCCATCCCCCCTCGGTTTCTTTTACCCCCCAGCCGGTTCATTTGACCCCAAGGGCGGATTAGAACCGGCCCATGGGTTCATCCATCCCTTGGGACCACCCCCCCTCGGTTTTTTTTTACCCCCCGCCCGGTCCATTGGACCCCAGGGGCGGGTTTGAACCGGCCCATGGGTTCATCCAACCCAGGATCCCATCCCCCCTCGGTTATTTGACCCCCCCGCCGGTTCATTTGACCCCAAGGGCGGATTTGAACCGGCCCATGGTTTCATCCGACCCAAGAGCCCATTCCCCCTCTGTAATTCGACCCCCCAGCCGGTTCATTCGACCCCAAGGGCGGATTTGAACCGGCCCATGGGTTCATCCAATTCAAGAGCCCATCCCCGCTCGGCCATTCTGACCCCCCCAGCCGGTTCATTTGACCCCAAGGGCGGATTTGAACCGGCCCATGGGCTCATCCAACCCTTGGGCCCATCCCCCCTCGGTTTTTTTACCCCCCACCCGGTCCATTGGACCCCAAGGGCGGATTTGAACCGGCCCATGGTTTCATCCGACCCTTGGGCCCATCCCCCCTTGGTTTCTTTGCCCCTAGGGCGGATCGGAACCGGCCCATGGGTTCATCCAACCCTAGTGCCCACAGGCTTCCCGTGTAATCGAATTCCAACCGGGCAAAAAGGGCTCCAGGGCGGGTGTGATCCCTTTCAAGGCACGACAACACCCTAGAGCCGACAAGCCCTTCCGGTGTAGTCGATTTCCAACCGGGAAAAAAAGGGCTCCAGGGCGGGTGTGAGCCCTTTCGAGGCACGACACCGCCCTAGAGCCCACAAGCCCTTCCGGTGCAGTCGATTTCCAACCGGGCAAAAAGGGCTCTAGGGCGGGTGTGAGCCCTTTCGAGGCACGACACCGCCCTAGAGCCCACAAGCCCTTCCGGTGCAGTCGATTTCCAACCGGGCAAAAAGGGCTCTAGGGCGGGTGTGAGCCCTTTCGAGGCACGACACCGCCCTAGAGCCCACAAGCCCTTCCGGTGTAGTCGATTTCCAACCGGGCAAAAAGGGCTCCAGGGCGGGTGGGAGCCCTTTCGAGGCACGACACCGCCCTAGAGCCCACAAGCCCTTCCGGTGTAGTCGATTTCCAACCGGGCAAAAAGGGCTCCAGGGCGGGTGTGAGCCCTTTCGAGGCACGACACCGCCCTAGAGCCCACAAGCCCTTCCGGTGTAGTCGATTTCCAACCGGGCAAAAAGGGCTCTAGGGCGGGTGCGAGCCCTTTCGAGGCACGGCACCGCCCTAGAGCCCACAAGCCCTTCCGGTGTAGTCGATTTCCAACCGGGCAAAAAGGGCTCTAGGGCGGGTGCGAGCCCTTTCGAGGCACCACACCACCCTAGAGCCAACGAGCATCCGGATATGACCGGATGGATCGGATGCCTTTTTTTCCCCCAGGGCACCGCACAACCCAGTACAAGGCAAGGCGAGCACCCAAGGGGCAAGCCCATCGGGTTCGCCCGATCGAACCCATCCGGATCCATCGATCGAACCCGTCCGGATCCGACCATCGAACCCATCCGGGTCGACTGACCGAACCCATCCGGATCCATCGATCCAACCCATCCGGATCGAACCAACGAAACCATCCGGATCCATCGATCGACCCCATCCGGATCGATGGGTCGAACCCATCCGAATCCAGCCCCATCCGGAACCGAATCGATCGACCGGACCCCATCCGGACCCGGGCCGATCGTCCGGACCCATCCGAATCCAGCCCCATCCGGATCCGGGTCGATCGACCGGGCCCCATTCGGACCCGAATCGATCGACCGGACCCATCCGAATCCAGCCCCATCCGGATCCGATTTCGATCGACCGGGCCCCATCCGGATCCGAATCGATCGACCGGACCCCATCCGGACCCAAATCGATCGACCGGACCCATCCGAATCCAGCCCCATTCGGATCCGAATCGATGGACCGGGCCCCATCCGGACCCCAATCGATCGACCGGACCCATGCGGGTCGATCGATCGAACCCATCCGAATCCGACCGCATCCGGATCCGAATCGATCGATCGGACCCCATCCGGACCCGGGCCGATCGTCCGGACCCATCCAAATCCAGCCCCATCCGGATCCGGATGGATCGACCGGGCCCCATTCGGACCCAAATCGACCGACCGGACCCATCCGAATCCAGCCCCATCCGGATCCGATTTCGATCGACCGGGCCCCATCCGGACCCCCATCGATCGACCGGACCCCATCCGGACCCGAATCGATCGACCGGACCCATCCGAATCCAGCCCCATCCGGATCCGATTTCGATCGACCGGGCCCCATCCGGATCCGAATCGATCGACCGGACCCCATCCGGACCCAAATCGATCGACCGGACCCATCCGAATCCAGCCCCATTCGGATCCGAATCGATGGACCGGGCCCCATCCGGACCCCAATCGATCGACCGGACCCATGCGGGTCGATCGATCGAACCCATCCGAATCCGACCGCATCCGGATCCGAATCGATCGATCGGACCCCATCCGGACCCGGGCCGATCGTCCGGACCCATCCAAATCCAGCCCCATCCGGATCCGGATGGATCGACCGGGCCCCATTCGGACCCAAATCGACCGACCGGACCCATCCGAATCCAGCCCCATCCGGATCCGATTTCGATCGACCGGGCCCCATCCGGACCCCCATCGATCGACCGGACCCCATCCGGACCCGAATCGATCGACCGGACCCATCCGAATCCAGCCCCATCCGGATCCGATTTCGATCGACCGGGCCCCATCCGGTTCCGAATCGATCGACCGGATCCCATCCGGACCCAAATCGATCGACCGGACCCATCCGAATCCAGCCCCATTCGGATCCGAATCGATGGACCGGGCCCCATCCGGACCCCAATCGATCGACCGGACCCATGCGGGTCGATCGATCGAACCCATCCGAATCCGACCGCATCCGGATCCGAATCGATCGATCGGACCCCATCCGGACCCGGGCCGATCGTCCGGACCCATCCAAATCCAGCCCCATCCGGATCCGGATGGATCGACCGGGCCCCATTCGGACCCGAATCGATCGACCGGACCCATCCGAATCCAGCCCCATCCGGATCCGAATCGATCGACCGGGCACCATCCGGACCGGAATCGATCGACCGGACCCATCCGGATCGGATCGATCGAACCCATCCGGATCCGAATCGATCGAGCGGACCCCATCCGGACCCGGGCCGATCGTCCGGACCCATCCAGGATCCGAATCGATCGACCGGACCCCATCCGGATCCGGGCCGATCGCCCGGACCCATCCGAATCCAGCCCCATCCGGATCCGAATCGATCGACCGGGCCCCATCCGGACCCCAATCGATCGACCGGACCCATCCGGATCAATCGATCGAGCCCGTCCGAATCCGACCCCATCCGGATCCGAATCGATCGACCGGACCCCATCCGGACCCGGGCCGATCGTCCGGACCCATCCAAATCCAGCCCCATCCGGATCCGGATCGATCGACCGGGCCCCGTTCGGACCCAAATCGACCGACCGGACCCATCCGAATCCAGCCCCATCCGGATCCGATTTCGATCGACCGGACCCCATCCGGACCCCAATCGATCGACCGGACCCATCCGAATCCGACCCCATCCGGATCCGAATCGATCGACCGGGCCCCATCCGGACCCGGGAGACCCTCTAACTCCCAACCCTAGAAGCCAAAACCCCCCAAACTTTTTTAAAAGCCTCCCCCCTTTTATCCTTGATTCCTTAATTCCTTATTCCGTCAGTCATCATCCGTATGCACGATCG
>BQMB01002255.1:17500-20000 GCA_027943415.1 Closterium sp. NIES-67 | reverse complement strand
CACCGTAACCCGGCTTTCGGTTCATCCCGCCTCGCCAGTTCTGCTTACCAAAAATGGCCCACTTGGCACTCATGTTGGTGGGGTCAGCCAGCACCCCTGAAAGCCAGCCACAATTAAGATGGCGGCCCTCCTCGCCCGTTTAAAGTTTGAGAGTCGGTCGAGGGAGCTTCTCCCCCGAGCCCGCCAATCATTCGCTTTACCAGACGTAACCACGTATCGAGCACCAGCTATCCTGAGGGAAACTTCGGAGGGAACCAGCTACCAGATGGTTCGATTAGTCTTTCGCCCCTATACCCAAGTCTGACGAACGATTTGCACGTCAGTAGCGCTGCGGGCCTCCACCAGAGTTTCCTCTGGCTTCGCCCTGCTCAGGCATAGTTCACCATCTTTCGGGTCCCAACGCGACTACTCAACGCACCCCGGGCGCCGAGGCCCCCGGGGCGGTCCGTGGTGCGGGCAGCACGAGGCCGCCTTCTCACGGGTCGCTTTCACTGTCGCCATTGTGGTTTCCAACCCATTGGCTCGCAGCCGCGTTGGCCTCCTTGGTCCGTGTTTCAAGACGGGTCGCATCAGCCCGTTTCGCCAGCGCCGACCCGTGAGGGTCATCCTCGGTCTCCGCCGCGGTGGGAGCGAGCTCCTTTTCCCGCGGCATCGACCGGCGCTGCGTACCTCCGGGCCCCGCGCGAACGGGGCCCGCAGGTTTGCTTGGGCTCATGCGCTTATCCTCCTGACGATTTCAAGCACTTTTTACTCTCTTTCCAAAGTTCTTTTCATCTTTCCCTCGCGGTACTTGTTCGCTATCGGAAACCTGGCCGTATTTAGCCTTGGATGGAGCTTACCACCCATGTTGGGGCTGCACTCCCAAGCAACCCGACTCTTCGGATGCGTCTCGTGGAGTGACGGGTCGTCGCCCGACGGGGGTGTCACCCTCTCTGCCGCCACTTTCCAGTGGACTTAAGGCGGCGCCCGTCACAGAGAACGCTTCCTTTTCAGACTACAATTCGGAGGGCCGGGGGCCCTCGGATTTCAAGCCTGGGCTTTTCCTTGGTCGCTCGCCGCTACCAAAGGAATCACGGTTGTTTTCTTTTCCTCCGCTTAGTAATATGCTTAAATTCAGCGGGTGGTCTCGCCTGACTTGAAGCCATCGTTTGGGGTTTGCCCGGTTCCTCCCCGTCCGACCATTTTTGTACGAGCCCCGTCCGCCTCTCGCCCGTTCTTGTGCGCTACTTTGGAGGGGGAGACCGGGGGTTGCCACGCCCCCGGCTCCCGAACCTTTTCGCGACCGTCTCGGGAGAGAAAAGAGGGACCGAGTGACCGGCCCCCCCACCTGCTGGGAGGTCCGGACGGAGTCCGTTGGCCGGCTGGGTTCGCCGAGCCCAGCGGGGTCGCCGCCCGCCTCATCTCGCTCGTCCCACTCGCGTCCTCCCGGGTGGCGCCCGGGGATCTGCACTGGGGTCGAGAGGAGCGGAGACGGGCTAATGCGGCCCTGCGATTTCAACCGACTGCCCCCCATTTGTGCCCCGGAGCGCACGGGTTGCGACGGCCATCTCGTTTTCCCAGGTACGAGCGATTGTCTCGGAGAAAGGGGGGGGCCGGAGCCCACACCAACCCGAGCGCCCCTTGTCTGCCCCGCATTGCTTTCCCGTCCCGTTTCCCCTGCCGCACTTAGCTGCGTGCGGAGGGGTGGGTTCGGATGCGAGGTTCCACCTGGATGTGTGTGGCGTTCAAGCAGACGTGCCCTCGGCCGAGGCCTCGGGCGCAACATGCGTTCAAAGTTTCGATGATTCACGGAGTTTTGCAATTCGCATTACGTATCGCATTTCGCTGCGTTCTTCATCGAGCCAGGTTCCAAGATATCCATCGTCAGGAGTGGGGTCCCAGTTTTTATTAGGTGCCGGGGCCCGTGGGCGCCCCGCTCAAGGGAGGGTTTTTTGCGACCGGACGGCCAGTTCCGGTTGCGGAGAGGTTTGTATTCCGCCTCTGCCCGCAGCTCCTTGATGCACTGCGAGCGGGACGGTTGGGGGTAGCAAAAGGGTCCCTTTGCCATCACCGCGGGCGCCCCTTCCCGAGCCTTCCTAGAGGAATTCAGAAGGCCGGGCGAGCAAGACCCCGCAGTCACACCGCCGATGCCAAGAGAGACCGAGCACCGGTGGCGGGGGACGCTGGATTGGGAGGAGGAGCGTCGGAAGGAAAGGTGTTCAGAGGATACTCGAGGTCAGGCCCCGGGCTTCCCTCGCTTGCGCTTGGTAGGCCCGAGCTGTTTCCATCAGGGCTGGGGAGTTTTTTTTTTTGTCCGCATGGACGCCCGGTGCCGCCGGGTTGCTGCATTCCCTGGTGTCGAGGCTCGTCACGAACTGGAAGGAAAGAGCTTCGGGTGCCACCCCTCCGCCCAGGCCGACCGTGTCCGCGTCTTGCCTCGCTCCCGATCGCGGCTAGCCTTTCGGGTGGCGGCCCTAATAAGCTCGCTGCGTGAGAGGGGACGGCAACCTGACCTCCTGCG
>BQMB01002255.1:2500-12500 GCA_027943415.1 Closterium sp. NIES-67 | reverse complement strand
TATCGGGCTCAGATATGGTACTCGACAACGCTTGCTTTACTCCGTTCCACCAGTGTCCCAGTATCCGCCAGCTAGGCCCAGGGTACCCGACTTGGGCTCCATCTTGTCTTTTAGGGGCATGACCAAGGGCAACATCAACCCTTTTTCCATACTCTTAGCGCCTTCCCCTTTTTTGTGTGGTGCTCGTTTATTAGATTATGGGTACGGGACTTTAACATGCCACACACTGGCTTCCAGTTTGAGCAAGCGATGCCTTTCACGTATCCGAGTGGCTAAGGAGACGGGCTTCCTCAACCTCCACAACGAGATGTGAGTGGGCTGTGTTTCTCTACCGAGCGCTACAGACCGAGGCCTCACGCTCAAACCAGAGAAACAACCAGCACAGAACCCGGCGTTGCCACCGAGCCATCCCATTGCAGCCACGATAAGATACGAGTTGGGTTACATCTACCGAGTGCGACAAACCGAAGTCTGACACTCAAACCAGAGGCACTACCAACCCAGACTCGACATTGCGGTCGAGCCATCTCATCGTGAGTGGAAAGACACGATGCTAGAGACATCCACCGTAACTGAAATAGTCCGGCGATTTCTCCCATGCACCACGAAAGCATTAACTCCCACGTGGCATCACCATGCTTCCGATTGTCATTCCACGTTAAGAAAACTCTAGGACACACCGTCCTTGACCTACTAACATGTTCAGGTACCCGTGCATCGTCCTGCGTCCGACCGAGATCGTCCACAGTCAACATGGGTCTCATTCCAGGTTTTTGGCCTCAAGTGAGCTTCGAGCTTTCCCCCTGAAAAAGAGTCGACCGTCTCAACCACTGCATATGAGTTTTGCAAGTTGCACCGACATCAACTTCTTTATGGCAGTGGTTGAGCACCCAGTTGGTTCAGACCCCTTGCGAGGAGTGATCCGATTGGGTTCTCCTCTTTTTCCCTGGTTCCAATAAGCCTGAATCCTACCCTCCCCAACCCATGGGTCAATGACGCCGCCTCGCAACGAGGGGGGGCCACCTAGCCATAGGCGGATTGGGATACGAAACCGACCGCATATTACCAGTGTCAAGAAGTTTGTAGGGACCGAGCGGACCCAAAGAGTAACCTTCCTCCTTGGGTATTCCACCTTGCTTGTGGTTCGAGGGCCAGTTCCTCCTCTCCCCATTTTACCAGGCGATCCTCCGCACCTGGAGAGCTTACCGCCCCCTCCGCTGGGGTCTGTGCACACCAACCCTCCGAGGAGAGTCCATGCGCACGTCTCACAGGACGCTCCCCCCGGATCACAGAGTGCCGCCCTCTGTGGCCCGGGCCGATGCCTCATAGGACCTCATGACAAGCTCGACTTCATACCTAGATAATCCGCCTTGCTTGTGGTTCGAGAGCCAGTTCCTCCTCTCCCCATTTTTCCAGGTGATCCTCCGCACCTGGAAAGCTCCCCGCCCCCTCCGCTGGGGTCTGTGCACACCAACCCTCCGAAGAGAGTCCATGCGCACGTCTCACGGGATGCTCCCCCCTGGATCACAGAGTGCCACCCTCCGTGTTCCGGGCCGGTGCCTCATAGGATCTCATGACAAGCTTAGACTTCATACCTAGGTAATCCGCCTTGCTTGTGGTTCGAGAGCCAGTTCCTCCTCTCCCCATTTTCCCAGGTGATCCTCCGCACCTGGAGAGCTCCCCGCCCCCTCCGCTGGGGCCTGTGCGCACCAACCCTCCGAAGAGAGTCCATGCGCACGTCTCACGGGACGCTCCCCCCCGGATCACAGAGTGCCGCCCTCCGTGGCCCGGGCCGGTGCCTCATAGGACCTCATGACAAGCTTAGACTTCATACCTAGGTAATCCGCCTTGCTTGTGGTTTGAGGGCCAGTTCTCCTCTCCCCGAATTATTACTACGGAAAGGCCTCGGATTACCTTGGCTTACCGACTTTTCAAGCAACCGTCCTACCCAAAGATTAGTGAGAAGAGGTGAAAAGCCACTTCCCCCTAACCTTCTTAGGCTAACCACCTGGATTACGTTGGCTTACCGTCGTTTGGCGCAACCGAGTGACCCTTGCAAAGGTTCGGGGAGAGGTGGAGCACCCCTTCCCCCGGATTCTCTTAGGCCAACCACCCGGATTACGCTGGCTTACCGTCGTTTGGAGCAATCGATTCCCAGATGCCAGGGGTTGGGGAGAGGTGGAGCACCCCTCCCGCCCAGTATTCTTAGGCCAATGACCTGGATTACGTTGGCTTACCGTCGTTTGGGGCAATCGATTTCCCCGTGGCAAGGGTTGGGGAGAGGTAGAGCACTCCTCCCCTCCGTTGTTCTTAGGCCAGTGACCCGGATTACGTTGGCTTACCGTCGTTTGGGGCAATCTATGCCCACATGCCAAGGGTTGGGGAAAGATAGAGCACCCCTCCCCTCCGGTATTCTTAGGCCAATGACCCGGATTACGTTGGGTTACCGTCATTTGAGGCAACCGTATGACCCATGCCAGGGGTCGGGGAGAGGTAGAGCACCCCTCCCCTGCAGTATTCTTAGGAAAACCACCTCGATTACGTTGGCTTACCGTCGTTTGGGGCAATCGGTTCCACCATGCCAGGGGTTGGGGAGAGGTAAGGAGCCCCTCCCCTCCGGCATTCTTAGGCCAATGACCTGGATTACGTTGGCTTACCGTCGTTTGGGGCAACCGGATGCCCCGAGCCAAGGGTTGGGGAGAGGTGGAGCACCCCTCCCCTCCTGTATTCTTAGGCCAATGACCCCGATTACGTTGGGTTACCATCGTTTGGGGCAATCGGATGGCCCATGCCAAGGGTTGGGGAGAGGTGGAGCACCCCTCCCCCCCCCCGTATTCTTAGGCCAATGACCTGGATTACGTTGGGTTACCGTCGTTTGGGGCAATCGGATGGCCCATGCCAAGGGTTGGGGAGAGGTGGAGCACCCCTCCCCCCCCCCGTATTCTTAGGCCAATGACCTGGATTACGTTGGGTTACCGTCGTTTGGGGCAATCGGATGGCCCGTGCCAAGGGTTGGGGAGAGGTGGAGCACCCCTCCCCCCCCCGTATTCTTAGGCCAATGACCTGGATTACGTTGGGTTACCGTCGTTTGGGGCAATCCGATGGCCCGTGCCAAGGGTTGGGGAGAGGTAGAGCACCCCTTCCCTCCTGTATTCCTAGGCCAATGACCTGGATTACGTTGGGTTACCGTCGTTTGGGGCAATCAAGTCCCCGGAACCCAAGTGATGGAATCCATCCGGATCGGACCCCGGATGGGTTTGATCGAACCCATTCGGATGGAACCCATCCGGATCTGGATCGATCGAACCCATTCGGATCCGAGTCGATCGAACCCATCCTTATCGAGCCGATCCGGATCCGGATCGATCGAACCCGTGTGGATCAAACCCATCCGGATCTGGATCAATTGAACCCATCCGGATCCGGATCGATCGAACCCATCCGGATCCGAGTCGATCGAACCCATTCGGATAGAACCCATCCCTATCGAGCCCATCCGGATCCGAGTCGATCGAACCCATTCGGATCGAACCCACCCGGGTCCGGATCGATCGAATCCGTCCGGATCCGGATCAAATGAACCCTTTCGGACCCAAGCCCATCCGGATCCGGATCGATCGAACCCATCCGGATCCGAGCCGATCGAACCCATCCGGATCCGAGTCGATCGAACCCATCCGGATCCGGATCGATCGAACCCATCCGGATCCGGTTCGATCGAACCCATTCGGATGGAATCGATCCGGATCCGAGTCGATCGAACCAATCCGGATCCGAGTCGATCGAACCCATTCGGATCGAACCCATCCGGATCCGAGTCGATCGAACCCATTCGGATCGAACCCATCCTTATCGAACCCATCCGGATCCGGATCGAACCCATCCGGATCCGGTTCGATCGAACCGATTCGGATGGAATCGATCCGGATCCGAGTCGGTCGAACCCATTTGGATCGAACCCACCCGGGTGCGGATCGATCGAACCCATCCGGATCCGGTTCGATCGAACCCATTCGGATGGAATCGATCCGGATCCGAGTCGATCGAACCAATCCGGATCCGAGTCGATCGAACCCATTCGTATCGAACCCATCCGGATCCGAGTCGATCGAACCCATCCTTATCGAACCCATCCGGATCCGGATCGATCGAACCCATCCGGATCCGGTTCGATCGAACCCATCCGGATCCGGTTCGATCGAACCGATTCGGATGGAATCGATCCGGATCCGAGTCGATCGAACCCATTTGGATCGAACCCATCCGGATCCGGATTCACCGGCCCCATTCGTATCGAACCCATTCGGGTCCGGATCGATCGAACCATCAAGGTCAAAGCCTAGGCAGGGTATTCCTATGCCAATGGCCTGCATTGCGTTGGGTTACGATTGTTTGGGGCAATCAAGAACCGAAACCCAAGTGATGGGGAGTGGTAGAATGCCCCATCCCTAGAGTATTCCTAGGCCTATGACCTGGATTACGTTGGGTTACCGTCGTTTGGGGCAATCCGAAAACACATGGCCGAATGATGGGGAGAGGAAAAATACCACTTCCCTAGGGTATTCCTAGGCCTATGACCTGGATTACGTTGGGTTACCGTCGTTTGGGGCAATCCGAAAACACATGGCCGAATGATGGGGAGAGGAAAAATACCACTTCCCTAGGGTATTCCTAGGCCTATGACCTGGATTACGTTGGGTTACCGTCGTTTGGGGCAATCCGAAAAAATATGGCCGAATGATGGGGAGAGGAAAAATGCCACTTCCCTAGGGTATTCCTAGGCCTATGACCTGGATTACGTTGGGTTACCGTCGTTTGGGGCAATCCGAAAACACATGGCCGAATGATGGGGAGAGGAAAAATACCACTTCCCTAGGGTATTCCTAGGCCTATGGCCTGGATTACGTTGGGTTACCGTCGTTTGGGGCAATCCGAAAACATATGGCCAAATGATGGGGAGAGGAAAAATACCACTTCCCTAGGGTATTCCTAGGCCTATGACCTGGATTATGTTGGGTTACCGTCGTTTGGGGCAATCCGAAAACACATGGCCGAATGATGGGGAGAGGAAAAATACCCCTTTGCTGGGGTATTAATAGGCCTATGGCATGGATTACGTTGGGTTGCCATCGTTTGGGGCAACCTGTTTATGCGTTCATGGGATGCCAAGATTGACCCTAGGGACCCCCCAGCCGGGTCATTTGATCCCAAGGGCGGATTTGAACCGGCCCATGGGTTCATCCAATTCAAGAGCCCATCCCCGCTCGGCCATTCTGACCCCCCCAGCCGGTTCATTTGACCCCAAGGGCGGATTTGAACCGGCCCATGGGCTCATCCAACCCTTGGGCCCATCCCCCCTCGGTTTTTTTACCCCCCACCCGGTCCATTGGACCCCTAGGGCGGATTTGAACCGGCCCATGGGCTCATCCAACCCAAGATCCCATCCCCCCTCGGTTATTTGACCCCCCAGCCGGTCCATTGGACCCCAGGGGCGGATTTGAACCGGCCCATGGGTTCATCCAACCCAGGAGGATCCCATCCCCCCTCGGTTATTTGACCCCCCACCCGGTTCATTCGACCCCAAGGGCGGATTTGAACCGGCCCATGGGTTCATCCAATTCAAGAGCCCATCCCCCCTCGGTTTCTTTTACCCCCCAGCCGGTTCATTTGACCCCAAGGGCGGATTTGAACCGGCCCATGGGCTCATCCAACCCTTGGGCCCATCCCCCCTCGGTTTTTTTACCCCCCACCCGGTCCATTGGACACCTAGGGCGGATCTGAACCGGCCCATGGGCTCATCCAACCCAAGATCCCATCCCCCCTCGGTTATTTGACCCCCCAGCCGGTCCATTGGACCCCAGGGGCGGATTTGAACCGGCCCATGGGTTCATCCAACCCAGGAGGATCCCATCCCCCCTCGGTTATTTGACCCCCCACCCGGTTCATTCGACCCCAAGGGCGGATTTGAACCGGCCCATGGGTTCATCCAATTCAAGAGCCCATCCCCCCTCGGTTTCTTTTACCCCCCAGCCGGTTCATTTGACCCCAAGGGCGGATTAGAACCGGCCCATGGGTTCATCCATCCCTTGGGACCACCCCCCCTCGGTTTTTTTTTACCCCCCGCCCGGTCCATTGGACCCCAGGGGCGGGTTTGAACCGGCCCATGGGTTCATCCAACCCAGGATCCCATCCCCCCTCGGTTATTTGACCCCCCCGCCGGTTCATTTGACCCCAAGGGCGGATTTGAACCGGCCCATGGTTTCATCCGACCCAAGAGCCCATTCCCCCTCCGTAATTCGACCCCCCAGCCGGTTCATTCGACCCCAAGGGCGGATTTGAACCGGCCCATGGGTTCATCCAATTCAAGAGCCCATCCCCGCTCGGCCATTCTGACCCCCCCAGCCGGTTCATTTGACCCCAAGGGCGGATTTGAACCGGCCCATGGGCTCATCCAACCCTTGGGCCCATCCCCCCTCGGTTTTTTTACCCCCCACCCGGTCCATTGGACCCCTAGGGCGGATTTGAACCGGCCCATGGGCTCATCCAACCCAAGATCCCATCCCCCCTCGGTTATTTGACCCCCCAGCCGGTCCATTGGACCCCAGGGGCGGATTTGAACCGGCCCATGGGTTCATCCAACCCAGGAGGATCCCATCCCCCCTCGGTTATTTGACCCCCCACCCGGTTCATTCGACCCCAAGGGCGGATTTGAACCGGCCCATGGGTTCATCCAATTCAAGAGCCCATCCCCCCTCGGTTTCTTTTACCCCCCAGCCGGTTCATTTGACCCCAAGGGCGGATTTGAACCGGCCCATGGGTTCATCCATCCCTTGGGACCACCCCCCCTCGGTTTTTTTTTACCCCCCGCCCGGTCCATTGGACCCCAGGGGCGGGTTTGAACCGGCCCATGGGTTCATCCAACCCAGGATCCCATCCCCCCTCGGTTATTTGACCCCCCCGCCGGTTCATTTGACCCCAAGGGCGGATTTGAACCGGCCCATGGTTTCATCCGACCCAAGAGCCCATTCCCCCTCCGTAATTCGACCCCCCAGCCGGTTCATTCGACCCCAAGGGCGGATTTGAACCGGCCCATGGGTTCATCCAATTCAAGAGCCCATCCCCGCTCGGCCATTCTGACCCCCCCAGCCGGTTCATTTGACCCCAAGGGCGGATTTGAACCGGCCCATGGGCTCATCCAACCCTTGGGCCCATCCCCCCTCGGTTTTTTTACCCCCCACCCGGTCCATTGGACCCCTAGGGCGGATTTGAACCGGCCCATGGGCTCATCCAACCCAAGATCCCATCCCCCCTCGGTTATTTGACCCCCCAGCCGGTCCATTGGACCCCAGGGGCGGATTTGAACCGGCCCATGGGTTCATCCAACCCAGGAGGATCCCATCCCCCCTCGGTTATTTGACCCCCCACCCGGTTCATTCGACCCCAAGGGCGGATTTGAACCGGCCCATGGGTTCATCCAAATCAAGAGCCCATCCCCCCTCGGTTTCTTTTACCCCCCAGCCGGTTCATTTGACCCCAAGGGCGGATTTGAACCGGCCCATGGGTTCATCCAACCCAGGATCCCATCCCCCCTCGGTTATTCGACCCCCCAGCCGGTTCATTCGACCCCAAGGGCGGATTTGAACCGGCCCATGGTTTCATCCGACCCTTGGGCCCATCCCCCCTTGGTTTCTTTGCCCCTAGGGCGGATCGGAACCGGCCCATGGGTTCATCCAACCCTAGTGCCCACAGGCTTCCCGTGTAATCGAATTCCAACCGGGCAAAAAGGGCTCCAGGGCGGGTGTGATCCCTTTCAAGGCACGACAACACCCTAGAGCCGACAAGCCCTTCCGGTGTAGTCGATTTCCAACCGGGAAAAAAAGGGCTCCAGGGCGGGTGTGAGCCCTTTCGAGGCACGACACCGCCCTAGAGCCCACAAGCCCTTCCGGTGCAGTCGATTTCCAACCGGGCAAAAAGGGCTCTAGGGCGGGTGTGAGCCCTTTCGAGGCACGACACCGCCCTAGAGCCCACAAGCCCTTCCGGTGTAGTCGATTTCCAACCGGGCAAAAAGGGCTCTAGGGCGGGTGTGAGCCCTTTCGAGGCACGACACCGCCCTAGAGCCCACAAGCCCTTCCGGTGTAGTCGATTTCCAACCGGGCAAAAAGGGCTCCAGGGCGGGTGGGAGCCCTTTCGAGGCACGACACCGCCCTAGAGCCCACAAGCCCTTCCGGTGTAGTCGATTTCCAACCGGGCAAAAAGGGCTCCAGGGCGGGTGTGAGCCCTTTCGAGGCACGACACCGCCCTAGAGCCCACAAGCCCTTCCGGTGTAGTCGATTTCCAACCGGGCAAAAAGGGCTCTAGGGCGGGTGCGAGCCCTTTCGAGGCACGGCACCGCCCTAGAGCCCACAAGCCCTTCCGGTGTAGTCGATTTCCAACCGGGCAAAAAGGGCTCTAGGGCGGGTGCGAGCCCTTTCGAGGCACCACACCACCCTAGAGCCAACGAGCATCCGGATATGACCGGATGGATCGGATGCCTTTTTTTCCCCCAGGGCACCGCACAACCCAGTACAAGGCAAGGCGAGCACCCAAGGGGCAAGCCCATCGGGTTCGCCCGATCGAACCCATCCGGATCCATCGATCGAACCCGTCCGGATCCGACCATCGAACCCATCCGGGTCGACTGACCGAACCCATCCGGATCCATCGATCCAACCCATCCGGATCGAACCAACGAAACCATCCGGATCCATCGATCGACCCCATCCGGATCGATGGGTCGAACCCATCCGAATCCAGCCCCATCCGGAACCGAATCGATCGACCGGACCCCATCCGGACCCGGGCCGATCGTCCGGACCCATCCGAATCCAGCCCCATCCGGATCCGGGTCGATCGACCGGGCCCCATTCGGACCCGAATCGATCGACCGGACCCATCCGAATCCAGCCCCATCCGGATCCGATTTCGATCGACCGGGCCCCATCCGGATCCGAATCGATCGACCGGACCCCATCCGGACCCAAATCGATCGACCGGACCCATCCGAATCCAGCCCCATTCGGATCCGAATCGATGGACCGGGCCCCATCCGGACCCCAATCGATCGACCGGACCCATGCGGGTCGATCGATCGAACCCATCCGAATCCGACCGCATCCGGATCCGAATCGATCGATCGGACCCCATCCGGACCCGGGCCGATCGTCCGGACCCATCCAAATCCAGCCCCATCCGGATCCGGATGGATCGACCGGGCCCCATTCGGACCCAAATCGACCGACCGGACCCATCCGAATCCAGCCCCATCCGGATCCGATTTCGATCGACCGGGCCCCATCCGGACCCCCATCGATCGACCGGACCCCATCCGGACCCGAATCGATCGACCGGACCCATCCGAATCCAGCCCCATCCGGATCCGATTTCGATCGACCGGGCCCCATCCGGATCCGAATCGATCGACCGGACCCCATCCGGACCCAAATCGATCGACCGGACCCATCCGAATCCAGCCCCATTCGGATCCGAATCGATGGACCGGGCCCCATCCGGACCCCAATCGATCGACCGGACCCATGCGGGTCGATCGATCGAACCCATCCGAATCCGACCGCATCCGGATCCGAATCGATCGATCGGACCCCATCCGGACCCGGGCCGATCGTCCGGACCCATCCAAATCCAGCCCCATCCGGATCCGGATGGATCGACCGGGCCCCATTCGGACCCAAATCGACCGACCGGACCCATCCGAATCCAGCCCCATCCGGATCCGATTTCGATCGACCGGGCCCCATCCGGACCCCCATCGATCGACCGGACCCCATCCGGACCCGAATCGATCGACCGGACCCATCCGAATCCAGCCCCATCCGGATCCGATTTCGATCGACCGGGCCCCATCCGGTTCCGAATCGATCGACCGGATCCCATCCGGACCCAAATCGATCGACCGGACCCATCCGAATCCAGCCCCATTCGGATCCGAATCGATGGACCGGGC
>BQMB01002254.1:0-76035 GCA_027943415.1 Closterium sp. NIES-67 | reverse complement strand
GGTTCGGGAAAAGTATTGAAGGGCCTTGATGTGTCGTAGTGAGGTCCGGAAAGGCCCAGGAGGCTCGAACTGAAAGGTATGGAACCCTGGCGATGGTTCGGGACTGTTCGAGTCGTACACCGTGTAGCAAGCCTTAGTAAGGAATTACTAATTCCTTACACTCTCCCCCCTTCTAGATAAGCACACAAATAAATAAAACTACACACACGCTAACTGAATCTCGTAGTAGTGACACCACCACTGTTGAGAATCTCGAGCTTCTTCAAGAAACTCCATCCAACGGGCGAAACATGTCGAAACGATCGCCGTCGATCGTAGCCGTGGAACCTTGGTCGATTTACCCAAATAACCAAACGGGCAGCAGGGATACTACCGCACCACATCTTCCTCGTTTCCAGCGACTCCTTCGCCGAGAATTACAAACCCAATCGTCGTGTACTGTATCCGCACAGTAACACTATGATATTCACACTGCTGCAAGTTGGCGAGCCGAATCTTCTGCATAGCGCCAAACTTGTCCGTGGTTCCACCACTGTAGATCGATCCTCGTTTAATTCCACGTGAGTCGTAACACTCGCAGAAACACGCGTCCGTATTTCGCAAAGCCAACGAACTCCAGCTATTCGTCAAATGCGAGGTCGTTCGCGACACATGCGAGAACACGCGTCCGTGTCTCACGAAAGTCTGCGAATTCCATCAGCATATGGACGAAAGCCCAATCAGTCCTGTAACCGTTCGCAATGTCAACTCCGGCGGTTAATGTAAACACGCCTTCAACTTTCGCAAACTCTTGCGAAAATTCCTGAAAAGCCAGCTCGAATCGGTCCATCGATTCAGTCGGTCGAACAGCTTCTGTCCGTCGATGCTCATGCAGCGGATGCCAAACTGTCGAGGGCAAATCCAAAAAACAACTGCTGCGTAGCTGCTCTCTCCCCCCTCCATGAAAAGAAAATCTTCTGTCGTTGATGCCGAAAACACCCAACTTCAAGTTTCTTCAGACCCGAAACTTCAAGTATCTTCAACTCCTGTTCGTCGGGACCAGTCTCAGCGCGACCCTATAACGCAGGGCAGCTGCACCACGTAGACTCTAGCTCCATCCGACGCCGTAGATCAATATTCTGCTCCGCAGAATGCCCTCGATTTCCTTCGTGTTGTTACCCTCAGTAGAATTTTTCTCAACTCCACCTGACCGGTTCGCCGTGCAGACGTTCACCCATCGCGCGACGACGGCAGGTACCCTAGAAAAACTTGGGTACAGTTCTCAGCTCCGAAAAGCGCATTCTCTGCAGTTTCACCGACTAACCATGCTGGTATTTAAACGTTCGCGCAGCTCGGTAGGTACCCGTGGCCTCAACTATCGCTCCACCCAAAAACTTGAAGAATTCCCACCCGGAAAATATCCGACGTTTAGCGACGCGCTGACGTTCACCCATCATTGCGCCCGTCCAGGTAAATCCACGAATGTGTCTTCGCAGCCGAGTCTTTGATTATAGCCCCCCAACTCAGGAATAATCCCTGACTCCCGCGTGACTCCAAATTTTCCGTGACGGCAACACGTTTTTCCCGCTGCAAGAGTAACCCTTGTCGTCCGGAAGCTCCATTTGATGAATACACTCCAGAGCAGGGGTGAATCCGCCGTGTGCCCATACTCAGGTAAGCGCAAACGCTATCGTAGTTGGGCGAATTAATCAGTCATATTCGCGGGCAACCGCTTTGCAGCTTACGTGAGGGATTCTCCTTCCCCTCCCTGTAAAAACCCGTTCCTGCAACAATCTGCTCAAAACTGCATCAAAATTTCTTCAACTGCTGCTTCCACGATTAAATACCCCCCCATAGGCCGTTGTTCACCCAGCGCCCAAGTTCGTCATTCTCCCAACAGTACCGCGCACGTTCTTTCGAAAACTCGCGGCTCCATCGTTCTTGGTGACACATCCTCGCCGTTCGTATCGGACTCGAGCTCCTCATACCGTCCGATCATTGTCGCAAAAATCCTTCGCTATTTTCGTTAACCTGCTTCACGCGCCTCCCACTGCAGAGCGTCCGATTTTCACCAATCGTTCGCCTGTCGTGTAGCGCCGATTTTTTTTCTTCATCGATCCACCAGCACAGGGTGATCCGATGGCTCATCCTCCCTTATTCGTCCGGGAGCGGTCGATAACATGTATCGTACTACCACCCGGTGGAGATGTTGAAGATCGGGCGACCCAGCCAAAACAGTCGGAGGATCCGTCTGCCGCTGACTCTGAATTTTTTCCCGGCTGTTACCCGGTCGTTCTCCTTCTCTGCTACAGCTCTTCGTCGTTGACTTTTAGTGGTGACCCGGCGGATGACACTTAAATTCGACCCGAGGGTAGTTGCTGGTCGTCCTCCGTAGATCGTGTGGTGTAATTTCTGACCACGAAAATGGCTTCCTCTGCAGGAATCCAGACTCGCCGAGCTCGAAACTCCAGGGCAGACGAATTACACCTCCAGGCGGGCAGGTCACGCGAAACAATTTCAAGGTCAGTACTCCTCGAAACTTTTCCGTGCCTGAGCCCCACGTGTGCTGCCGTGCGATCCTTGGTCGTGCCGAAAACTCCAATGCCGCGTTTGCTGAACAGGATCCACAGTCCCGTCTTCACCTGCGTGTCGCCTGCCGGAAACGCCGAGCCATCAGCTACACTTCACCATGCAGCCACGTCTGCTACACGCGCTCCTGACGAAATCCATTTCGCCTTGGGATATCCGTGAGCTTGTCGTCTCGTGACGAGCTCCTCGCTCCATTCGGACACCAATCCGAATCGTTGTTGCTGCTTGCCGAAATTTCCGAAACTGCAACCGAAGCCCCTTTAACGATATGCGAAATAAACAACATACCTGAAATACTCTTCAAAAACTCCGCCATGTCAGGACGGACACAACCGCCCTCGAGGGGATGGCTCTCAAAAAAAAAAAAAAAAAAAAACGTTATGCCCTCGGAAGCCCAGCGGGTGAGGAAAGTGGCTCCGAATACCAAGTGTTATGAATGGGACTGCCGAGTAGCGCGGAGGGCAATGGCGAAACTGTGAACGAGTGAATGACAATAAAATGAAAGACAATACAATATATAAAAAGCCTAGGGTGATCCTGATCGTAGGATCGGAAGGTTCGGGAAAATTATCGAAGGGCCTCGATGTGTCGTAGCGAGGTCCGGAAAGGCCCAGGAGGCTTGAACTGAAAGGTATGGAACCCTGGCGATGGTTCGGGACTGTTCGGGTCGTACGCCCTGTAGCAAGCCTCAGTAAGGAATTACTAATTCCTTACAAAATCCGACTCAGGTAACTGTACACGACTTGGGTAACTGCCTGCGCTGTATTACAGGGTCAGTTATGTGTCATTGCTGTCGTGGCGGACCCTTGAACTTCTGTCGGTTCCTGTCGGTCAACGGTCAACAACCGTTGCACTTTGTACCTCGCGTCATAGGCTTCGACTTGACAAGGGTTATAGCTCGAGCATTACTTTCAGGAATGTAATAATTTCCTTATCGTAACAAGGTGCATTCAAGGGAGAATATGCTTATTTTGAATGAAGAAGGGCAAGTTATGCACCTGGAAAAGGCAGTGTTTTAAATAATTATATTCAGAACTGTACCTAGCAGTCGTTGGTCCGCACGCCTTTAAGGGCGTGTCCTAAGCGTTCATTTTTTTCCCAATACCCTACCGAAACGTTTTACGGAGATATTTCATCCTTCGGATTCCTAAAAAACCTTACTCAACCGCATTCCGACGTACTCCCAGGACACGCCCTAAAGCATGCATGGGAACGTGCAACAGCGAACACTAGGGAACTGCTGACCCGACAAGGAACTTGGCCAACCTGACCCAGTTCAGGTGACAACTAAACCCTAATGACCCATCTCGGGCTAACCCTAATCTCACGGGCTCTCAGCAGTCCGAAGTTGTTTGCTCCAGAACAGGGAATCCGTACCTTCACTAGATCCAAGTAGAAGCGCGTCACCGCTGCTAGATGCCAGCCCGCTGTCACTGGCGAGCAGAGGCCGTGCTGTCAGCGCATTGCCTAGGTGGACGTTATCGCAACCCCCAGGAGCCTCTCCGCGTGCCTTGATCCTCCTTTTTAGTCCCCACTACCTCTCTTCAGACTGCCCTTCCTCCTCTTATTGGGACGTGCCTCTCACGGCGAGCCCTGCATTCCAACATTCGTCTCCTCTGCTTCTCTCCCCACCTGTCCCCATCCCCCTCGTGGGTGCTCAGCTTACCACTGCCGTCGCCATCCCCCTCTCCACCCGCTGTCGTCAGTCTCTCCTAGCCTGCGCGCTGCCAGCTCAGCCGTATTGGGGATCCGCTCCTCGTCCGTCCCACCCGCGCTTCTCACACCTCCCTCTGCGCCTAGACCCCATTCAGTGCGCCCGGTGCCGTGACTGCGAGCGGTGAAGCATGCATGGGTCGACCGGGGTCAGCCCAGGAGGGCGCGAGGGGAGGGGGAGGGGGAGGAGGCGGCGGGAGTGATGCGGCGGCGGCAGCAGCGGAGCTGGGCGAGCAGGCGGCGGTGGCGGTGGGGCTGAAGCCGCGCGGGGTGGTGGCGTTGGAGCGGCTGGAGTTCAGAGAGCTGCTCAGGCGCAAGGGAGCCCTCTCGGGCTACCTGCAGTGCCGGTACGCCGCCCACCTGCCATCGGCCGCAGCAGGGCGTCCACCCGCCTCGCCTGTCCTGCTCTCAAGAGGCGCCTGCTCTTGCTTAGTGGCCAATACTGACTCCTTCACGCTTCCTACCTTCCGCTGGCACTTGAATATTCCCCATCCGTCTTCGTTTCCGTTGCGTACCCTCCTCTTGTTTCCCTATCTCTCTCCCATTCCCTGTCCCTGTCCTTCCCTCCCCAACCCCTGGCAAACCCCGTCTCCCTCGTGCTTCTCGCCCTCTCGTCCGCCCTCTCTCGCCCTCTCTCTCGCGCCCGTCAGCAACATGGTGCTCTCAGCGTGGTACGCGGACGTGTCGCGCTCGCTGCCCCTGGCCGCCTTTGGAGTGCCGCCCATGCCGCTGCCTGGCGAGCCCGCGTGGTTCGGCGTGATGCGCCTCGTGTACACGTTCCTCCATGAAAAGGTGCGCACGGGGGCAGTTGGGGTGGCGGCACCAAACTCCTGACAACTGGTGTCTTGCTAGAGAAGTCCCCGCCATGCCACCATGGTGGTTGGTGTGCTGCTGCCTTGGCTTTCACGCACCAGCGCCTGCATCACTACCGCTGCGCAGCCCTTGGCATGTGCAGTACTTGGGCTGTCGCACTGCCGTCGCTGTGCCCACTTGTCCCGCATTGACCTCATTGCTCTCATCCTTGTATGTGCACCAGCAGAAGCATCTTCGGGTGTGGCAGAGTATAACGATCAGATAGCCGCAGAGTGAGAGGAGGCCCCAAGTATGGTTAACGACTTCGTGTGTGGGACGGGAGAGACATTGACCATTCTTCTCCCTCGCTTCTTCTCTCTCCCCTCCTAACGCCCCCGCTGTGTTTGTCGCGGTTCACCGCTGTTTCCGTTGCCCGCCATCCCGTTCCGGTCAGGCCTTCATCAATCTCTGCAAGGCTGGCGATCTGCCCTCTTCGCCCCCGCACGGCTTCCCGTCCACCCCACCCTCACCAGCCGCAGCCCTTGCGCCAGGCTCTTCGCCAGCCCTCCTAGCACCAGCTTCGCTATCAGCCTCGTCAACGCCATCAGCGCCATCAGCACCCCGACCACCAGTCAACCCCGCCACCCCCACCGTACCTGCATGCCCTGCTCCCCCCCTGCACGGCCGGCGGGTGGTGGTGGTGGGCGCGGGGCCGGCGGGGCTGACAGCGGCGCGGCACCTGGTGCGTCTGGGCGCGCAGGTAGTGGTGCTGGAGGCGCGGGAGCGCGTGGGCGGGCGCGTGCACACGGACTGGACGTCGCTGTCCGTGCCCGTGGACCTGGGGGCCAGCATCATCACGGGTGCTGCGCCCGACGTGCACGGCAACCTGCCCCCGGACCTGTCGGCGCTGCTGTGCCAGCAGGCGGGGCTGCCGTGCGTGGTGCTGCGCGACGCTTGCCCGCTGTACGACGCGGTGAGCGGTGGCAAGGTGGCGGTGGACGTGGACGCGCGCGTGGAGCGGCAGTTCAACCGCCTGCTGGACGACCTCGCCGCTGTGGCGGCGCAGCAGGGGCAGGCCGCCGTGCACATGTCCATGGCGCAGGGCGTCATGCACACACTGGGGGAGGGGTTTGGGCGGGAGAACCTGCAAGGCGTGGGGGGGTCGCTGGTGGAGGGGCAGGGGCAGGAGAGGCGGGGGGAAAGGGAGGAGGGGCGTGGTGGCGTGGAGGGAGAGGGTGGAGGGAAGGGAGAGAAGGATGGCGCTGGAAGGGAGGCATGCGCAGAGGACTGTAGCGGCAACAGGGAGGAGGGAAGCAGGGAAGGGGCGGGGAGGAGTGGAAGGAAGGGGGGAGCGGGTGGGCAGGCACACAGGGCTGGCATGACTAGCAGCCAGAGCAACGATGGCGACAATGGCGGTGGCGGCGGTGGCGTGTGTGACGCCGCGTTGTGTGGAGGAGCGTCTGCTCTGAGTATCATCACGGGAGGCAGGTGGAACGGCGGCGCTATGGCCGCCACGGGTGGCAGTGCGGCGGCAGAGGAGAGGGAAGGGGCTGGTGGGCAGCTCCAGGCGCAGGGTGTGGGGGTGAGGGACGGCGCTGGGGTGCAAGAGGAGCAGCAGGCCAGGGCAGATGGGAGGGCGGAGGTGATGGTCGAAGGAGAAGAGAAGCAGGAGGTGGAGGAGGCAGGAGACAATGGGAGAGAAGGCCGAGAATTGAAGGAGGAGGTCGAAGGGAAGGTGGGCATGGTGGATGGGGAAGGCAGAGGAGCGTGGGGGACGGAGGTGACGAGGGGTAGGAGCGCAGGTGAGGAGGGGAGAATGCAAGAGGAGGCAGACGGAGGGGCGTGTGGGCAGGAGGAAACGCTAGCGGGGCAGGAGGTAAAACAACAGGAGCAGGAGAAAAAACAAGAGCAGCAGGAGGAGGAAAAACAAGAGGTTCAGGTGGAAAAGCATGAGGAGCAGGAGCAAAAGCTAGAGGAGCGGGAGGAGAAACACGAGGAGCATCAGGCAGCAACGGAGGGGGAGAGGGTAGTAGCTGTGATGGCCGAGGTGAGCAGCGCGGGTGAGGGTGGGGGCGAGCAGCCGTGTGCACACTCCGTGGCACATGCTGAGGAGAGCGCGGCGAGACAGGTGAGGGGAGGGGCGCGTGCACGGCAAGTGGAGCGAGAGACAGACCCGTGTGGCGGTGGAGGGAATGCGTGGGACAGCAGGGAGGGCGGCTGCCAGAGCACGGAAGGGTGTGGCGGAGTGCAGGAGAGCAAAGACAACTCGGCTGAGGGGCTGAGGTGGATGGGGAAGAGGAAGCGAGCAGGGATGGAGCCAACAGACTCTGGACACGTGGCAGCCTTGGGTGGGCAAGGAGGGCCGGACGCAGTGAGAGGGCGAGGGGCGGTGATGGCGAGGGAGCGGGGCAGCAAGAGAGCGAGGAGAGAAGCGGGTGAGGTCGGGGGGGCACACGCTGGAAACGGGGCAGAACCAACGGCGGAGGGGGGATCGGGCGAGGGGAGGGCGGCAAATAGGAGCGGGGAGAAGGGAAGCGTTAGAGGGGTTACGGAGGTGAGGACTAGGGCCCAAGCAAGGCGGGCAGGGAGATTGAAGGAGGAGCAAGGGGTGTGTGGGGAAGCGAGGGTTGGTGGGGATGGAGAGGAAGGAGCAGCACAGGGGAAGGAAGCTAGCAAACAGGTGAAGGCAGAGAGTGCACTCAGAGAGAGTGTGCATGGGCAGGGGGGGGAGCAGTCGATGGAGAGGACGAGAGGGCCGATGACTCGAAGGCAGAGCAGGGACGCAGCAGAGAGCGACAGGGAGAGGGAAGGGCTTAGGGAGAAGGGGTGGGAGGCAACAAGGCAGGGGGCGAGCGGGCAGGCAGAGGAAGCAGTGAGGGCGGGCAGGGCGTCTAGTGAAGAAGGGGCGAAGCGGAGTGCTGAAGGGGAGGGAGCAGGGAAGGGGATGGCGGCAGCGGGCAGTGGCAAGGCTGTGAGGGACGTGCGGCGGCGGTCCATAGCGGACCTGGTGGCGGGGCTGGACAGCAAGGACAGAAAGGGCAATGGGGAGGGCGGCAAGGGCAAGAGCTGGAGGGAGCAGGAACGGCGGGAGGTGGAGCGGCGGGTGCTGGGGTGGCACTTTGCAAACCTGGAATACGGGTGTGCCACGGACCTCACGCGCCTGTCGCTGCCCTTCTGGAACCAGGACGACGCGTTTGGTGGGTTTGGCGGGCCCCACTGCATGGTGAAGGGCGGCTTCGCACACGCCATGACGCAGCTTGCTGAGGGCGTGGACGTGCGCCTGGGGCAGCAGGTCACCCACGTGGCCTGGGGGGGTGGGGAGGGGGAAGGGGGTGCTGGGGGGAAGGCGGACGAGCGGGGGGGAGGGTTGGAGGGAGGAGGGAGTGAGAAGCCGTGTGGGTGTGTGGCAGGGGCGAAGGGCTGTTGTGTTTCCTCAAGGTGCTGTGGCGCAGGCACGGGTGCGAGCATGCACGAGGCTGGGGTCAACGGAGCAGCGGCAGACATGGGGAAAGTAAAGGGGATGGCAGACACGCAGCAGACTCATGCGGGCACCAACGGCCATGCAGCAGCAGCAGCAGCAGCAGCAGGAGCGGTGCATGTGCGCACGGCGTCAGGAGAGGTGTTCCCGTGCGACGCTGCTCTCATCACAGTTCCCCTGGGGTGCCTCAAGGCCAAGGCAGTGGCGTTCTCGCCCGCGCTGCCGGCGTGGAAGGCGCGCGCCATAGAGCGGCTGGGGTTTGGCACGATCAACAAGGTGATTCTGGAGTTCGACCGCGCCTTCTGGGACCCCCATGTTGACTACTTCGGCGCTGTGGGCCAGCCGCAGCCCGCGCAGCGCGGCAACTGCTTCCTCTTCTGGAACCTGCAGCGCACGTGTGGCGCCCCCGTGCTCGCCGCTCTCGTGGTGGGGCGCGCCGCCATGGCCATGGAAGGCCGGGGCGAGGGGGGAGGGGAGGGGGAGGGCGAGGGGGAGGGGAGGGGAAAGGAGGAGAGCTCTGGCAAGGGGCGTGGGAAGAGGGTGCAGGATGAGAGTTCGCGGAGGAGGAGCTTGAGGATTAGGAAGGCAGAGGGTGGGGGTGCAGGGGATGGGAGGCAGGGGGAGAGGGGGATGGCAGAAGGGGAGAGGCAGCGGAAGGAGCGGGTGGTTCAGCATGCGCTGAATGTGCTCAAGACAATATTCGGCCGCCGCAATGTGCCCAAACCCAAAGCAGCAGCTGTCACCTTCTGGGGCTCCGACCCTTTCAGGTATGCTGTGCTGTGCTGGTCCCTTCCCTCTACTAGCCGTATTTTTCAGCCCCTTACTTCCTCCCCTCACCCCCATCCCTCCCGTTCACCCCGTTTCTGATTTGTGCACCCCTGTTCTCCTCCCTCCCGTCCCTCCTGTCCCTCCCCGCCCTCTCCGCCTCGCCTCCCCATTGTCCCTGCCAGCTTGGGCGCCTACTCGTACGTGCCGGTGGGTGCGTCGGGGCGAGACTACGACCTGCTGGCTCGGCCGGTGCAGGCGCGGCTGTTCTTCGCGGGGGAGGCCACGAGCAGGGAGCACCCCGACACCGTGGGGGGCGCCATGCTCAGCGGCAGGCGCGAGGCGGTGAGGATTGCAGGCGTGCTGCAGGGAGCGGGCGATGTGTGGGAGCGAGCAGAGGCTCTTGCTGCTGCGGTGGCGCACAGGCAGACCGATGAGGAGCGCGAGGAGGTGCGGTGGGTGCGGGAAGTTCTAGGGGACGCAGAGCGAGGGGTGGGCGAAGGGGGAAAGGGGGTGGAAATGAAGTCAGAGGAGGAGGGAGCGGATGGAGAGAAGGGAGAGGGCAGGGGTGAGAGGCGTAGTGATGGTGGTGAGGTGAGAAGTAATGGTGATGGTGAGTGGGAGGGCGGGGGAGAGCAAGCGCGGAAACAGCGAGAGAGGGAGAGCACACGACATCCCTGGGCGGACCTAGACATAGGGCACAGTGCGTGTGTGCAGACGGGGGTAGAGGAGCGGAAGGCAACGGAGGGGGCTGGAGGAGAAGCAGCGCAGGAGAGAGGAGATGAGCACGTGGGGGCGAAGGGCGAGGCAGGTGTGGCGGAGGTGAGTGTGCAGGTGGATGAGGGGGAGGCAAGGAAAGGGCACGATGGTCCAGGGGAGACAGGGAAGCTGAGAGAAGAGGCGGAGACAGGGAAGGAGGGGGATCCAGGAGGAGTGACCCCACATGCCGTGCGCAAGGGTAATGGATCGGGTTCTGTGGCACAGGGGGTGCAGGCGAAACGGGAGGAAGGCAAAGGGGGGGAGGTGAGAGCAGAGGAGGGTGGGGGGGGGGAGGTGCGAGGGGAGAGGGGCGTGGAGGAGGAGAGGGTGTTGAGGCGGCGAGAGACACTCACAGAGCTGAGGCGTGGTGCGGCACTGGCTGCCGTGCTGAGGATGTCAGGCTCACAGGGCGGGCAGGGGGGCGCACATTCAGTGCAAGGGAGGGAGGCGAGTGGGGGGCATGGCGTGGGTGTGGAGAGGGAGGGCGGAGTGCACACGGTGGGCGGGCGGGTCTTTGTATGCCGAGAACTGCTGCAGCTGCCAAGAAGGGTGCTGGAGGCAGTGGCGGGCAGCAGAGCGGGGCTGGAGCGAATCAGAGAGTGGATGACGGTGAGTGTGAGTGGGTGCGGGTGTGACCATGTCATTGATTGCAGCGAACTGAGTCACAGGCTCATGTACTACTTGTGACCATTCACCACCCCCACCCCTCCTCCCTCCCTTTCCCCCCCCCACCAGGAGTCCCTGCACTGCAGCAGCTCTCAGGTGCTCTCGGCCTCTCTCCGCCTGCTGCTTGCTGCTGCCACCTGCCCTCGATGTGTGCGCAGCTCAGGTCAGGGACAGTTCTTGCATACAGGCATCACTACCACATCAGGGTATCCCACCCCCCCACACAAGCTCATGCACCCCTTGCGTTTCCCCAATTCAGTCAGTTGGATTGATTCGTTGTTCGTGTGAGCCTTGCTTGTTGCTGTTCACCGTCGCACTCGCTCCCTCCGACTCCTCCTGCCCCACCCGCCCCCCTGCCTGTCCCTGTGCGCCCGGTCAGGAGTGGCGTCGGCTGTGCGTGCTGTACTCGTGTCGCCCCGTGTGGGGCGCGAGGTGCGGTCGCTGGCGTCACGCCTACTGCGCCTGTGGCATGTGCTGGACCATGGCCCTGGGGGCCCTGCTGCTGCTACACGGGGGGGTGCACGTGGAGGGGCGGGCGAGAGGGCACGGGAGAAAGTGGGCACGGGGCAAGTGGGAAATGAGGGAGAGGCTGATGTGGCAGAAGTTGATGTGGTGTTGGAGGCGTGTGGGGTGTCAGGAGGGGCGGAGGGGGAGGAAGCAGTGAGTGGGGATGATGAGAGCTTGCCGGGGGGAGAGGGCGCAGAAGGCAGTGACAGTGAGGCGGATGGAGGGGAGGGCGGCACAAGGCTGGAGGGGCGAGACGAGCAGGCAGCAGAGGGTGCTGGCGCTACAGTGCAAGCAGGGGTGTGCAATGGGTCACATGGGGGCGTGCGTGATACGGCAGGCGGTGATGGAGGGCAGGGAGAGGGGCAGGCGGGAGGACAGGGAGGAGGTGAGGAAGGAGGGAAAGGAGCCAAGGGGAGTAAAGGGCAGAGCCATGTGAATGGGCTGGATGCTGGGGTGGTAGCTGGAGGGAGCCCTCAATATCCGCATACTGGCCGTCAGACAGCCTCTGGTGCCACGCCTGCTGCTGCCCCTCTTCCTCCTTCTCTGCAGGATGCAACGGCAGCTGGCAGCACGTGTACCATTGCAGGCCGTGGTGAAGGGCCAGGTGAAGCAAGCACGCCCGCGACTAAGTCGGCATGTCTGGAGGCACCTCAAAGCATGGCTCATGACACGTGGGGGGGGAGCAGGGCAGTAGAGGCAGTCGGGGGGATGGGAACAAGAACCGGAGTAGCAATGACAGTCGTTGCCGTGGCATTGGAAGCTGCCAGACGAGCAGCTGAGGTAAAAGGGGGGGGAAGACACGGAGTGGTACCATGCTTTCTTGAGCCGCCTGACTGAATGGCTGGCCTACTCGCCCTTGTACCTTCATATTGTGTGTTCGCCTTTTTCCGTCCAATTGTGTTCTTCTCCTCATCTCCTATCCCCAATATTCCCATCCCTTTCGTTGTTGCCCCATTCCCCTCATATGCCGTCTCCTCTGGTCCGGCAGGCGCTGGCAGCAGGCGAAGTGCAGGCAGGCAAGCCAGCCAGCGTGGCAGCCCAACTGTCCCCAGCAGCTGGTGGCAGCAGCGGTGCGGCATCAGCTGGCACCCCATCGGCATCGGTAGTGCAGCGCAAGCAGCAGGTTACTGGCATGCGCAGCCAGCGGCAATCACCCGTGGCAGGTGGGGCTATTGGGGCGGATGGCGGAGTAGGCAGCATGGAGAATGGCCGGGGCACGCTGTGGCGGCAGAGTTCGGGGGAGTGGGAGGGGGCCGCCATCGGGGGTGGGCGAGTGCGAGGGAGGGTGAGGGCAGGGGCGTCTGCATGGGCTTGGGCGAGAGCGAGAGTGGGGGAGGAGGGCAGGAGATGGCCGGGGCTAGATGTGAGTGGGGAAGGAGGAGCGGATATGGAGGAAGCTCTAGAGAGCAACAGGGGGGATGCAGCACACAAGAGGAGGAAGCTGATGCAGCCAGTCATTGGTGCGGTGCCAAGTGGAGTTGGCTTGTCAGGCGATTCACTGCATCTGAATGGCAGGGGGGATGGTGAGAGCGAGTGCGAGAGTGAGGAGAAGCAGAGAGGCGCATGTGAGGGCGGGGTGAGAACAAGGGCCCAAGCACGGGCGTCTGGGCGAGTTGTGAGTAAGGAAGGCGGCTTGGAGTCCGATGCTGCAGCAGTTACTGGCGTGGATGATGGGAAGGGGTGTGTTGTGAGGGGTGGTGCAGTTGGCATGGTAGTGGGTGTCGGCAGGCCCGGTGTTTCTGTAGAGGAGTGCAGAGCAGCTGTGGGAGTGTATGTGACGTCGCTGCTGGAGCCAGTGAGGGACAAGCAGAGGGTGACACGGCAGCAAGTGAGGGAGATCAGTCGCAAGGCAACAGACGAGGTGAGGCAGGGTTTCTCACCAGTAGCGTGGGATGCCTGGTGGATTAGCAGTACAGAGGATCGCCATGCCATTGCGTGTGCACTGGCAACGATGCAGCAGCAGCGCATGGCGACAGTCCACTGGGCCGGGTCGTGGTTCCTTCACAGCGGTGGGGAGTGCCAATGGTGCCTGTGCTGCTGCCATATTCCCCACTGTCACCATGGTTGGCACTCTCTCCTATGTCTGTTTGCTGTGCATGCGTTTCAATCAGAAGTGTTATGTGCGACCCCTTACCATCCACCAGGTGATGGAAAGTGCTGATGTGGAAGGGTGTATCAGCCTTCACGACGCGTCTCTCTCGCCCCACCTCAAGTCAAAGGTAAGGACATGGCAGAAGGTTGGGTTGGGAGGGAGATTTGACAGGGAGATGGTAAAAGCCGTGCGGATTTGTTGGTGGCCTTGCCGTTTGTGAGTGCTGCAAGAAAGCCACTATGGAGCTCCCATTCAGTCACGTTGCGATCGGCTGCTGCCACCGTTCCCGAGCCTTTCAGTTGCAATCACATTTTTTATGAACAGCTTCGGTTTGAACATTCACCGCATTGTACCACGTTTGCCGAGGCGTTAAGCACATTACAACACACTGTAACGTTTTTAAACTCTATGAATGGTCGACCCCGAGCCGTGTTCAAGAAAAATGTGACACGCCCTTAGCCTGTCTTATCCACTCCATGGGGAGTTTCTACCTTGCATGAACTTGTGCCACCCATCTTTGTATCCATCTCTTTTTGCCCCTGTTGTTTGTCCAGATTCGCTTTTCTGTCGACAAGTACGTGAAGATGTTCACTGACTCATCCAGAGCGGACACAGAATCACAACGGGCGAAGAGGAAAAGCTTACCTTAGCTTAGATTCACCTGATGGCGCCGTGTCAATTTGTCATATTGATTCCTGATTTTGCAGTGTTGAATTAAAATTTCAATTTTATTGTGCACGAGTGATGTACTGTAGATTGGCAATCCATGGATGATGTTTGATAGCATTGGAATAAAGGTAGTGTGTATGATATATCAAAATTGAGAATTGAATGAATGATAGAGTGAGAGTACACACAGATATACCTAAGTGTTGTACTCTCTAAGAGGCGACCCTATACAGTCTATACAAACATGACAAATACACATGTTTGACACACCCCCTAGACTGCATCGGGGAATGCCCTAAACAAACAGCTCAGGACGGCACTACTAGTCCAACCTCTGAGACAAGGGTCTGAGAGACCAGTCAGAAGGAGTACAAACAAGGCAAGAACAAGAGCAGGGCGGCACTACTAGTCCAGCCACTGGGAGAGGACACAAGTCCAGTTTGAGTATACGTATAAAAGACAGTACAAAGTCAAGGTCCTAGCAAGTGAGAGGCTACAGGAACTAGACCAAGCTGTACACAGTGCCGCTGATGATCTTTAGGCGCAAGCGCCTTCGTAAAGATATCAGCCGTGTTGGCACCTAAGGCCAAGTGTACTACGCGAGCCTGACGTCGCTGCTGTAGCTCACGCAGGAGGAAGTACCGCAGCTGAATGTGCTTTGCTCTGCCCTCGAGTCGAGGCTCCTGACACAAGAGGATCATGGCCCTGTTGTCAGCGAACAGGACCGGGGCAGAGCTAGGCCGCTCACCTAAGTCGGTGAGCAAGAAGGTCAGCCAGCGGAGCTCCTGTGCCGCCATGGCACCAGCGTAGATCTCAGCCTCACAGCTGGACTGCGCAACAGACGAGGAGCGGGTAGCTCTCCACGAGACGGCACCTGAGCCAAGGCTGAAGCAGTAGCCCTGGGTAGACCTGAGTGTCTCAGCGTCGTCTGCCCACGAAGCGTCTGTGTGTCCAGTAAGGACCACTGGCCTGCGTCCTCCTAGCACTAACCCCATGCCCGATGTACTAGCAAGATAACGCAGAACCCTCTTAGCGGCAGACCAGTGCTGCGGTCGGTGCCTGCCAGTGGCCACAAAGCGAGCCAGGATGCTGAGAGGGTATGCGAGATCTGGGCGAGTGCAAGTCATCAGGTACATGAGGCAACCCACCAGCTCTGCGTAGGGGCCGCTGGGCTCTACCGACTCCTCAGACACTGGAGCGGAGAGTCTGTGGTCTACAGGTAGAGGGGTGGGCTGTGCAGAGGAGAACTGAAGGCTGAACCTCTGAAGGACCTGGAGCACCAAGTGTGACTGAGTCAGGGTGATGGTGCGCGCAGCTCTGTCCCTGGAGATCTGCAAGCCAAGGTAACGGCGCAGTTGTCCAAGTTCAATGCACGTGTGTCTCTTCAGCAGCTCGGCCTTCACGGAGGCCAGTGCATCCCTGTCAGCTGTGGCAAAGACCAGGTCGTCGACGTAAACAAGGGTGTAGAACGGAGTCTGGCCAGCACGAACGAAGAGTGAAGGGTCTGCAGAAGACGGAAAGAACTGCAGGTCAGCAAGCGTAGCACGGAGAGTGTCGTGCCACTCACGAGGAGCCTGGCGCAGGCCGTAGACGGGGCGCCGCAGGAGCCACTGGGTCCCAGGAGGGAAGGTGCCAGTGAAGCCCTGAGGGCGCCGCAGGTAGACCTGCTCGTGTAGGCTGCCCTGAAGGAAGGCAGTGGAGAAGTCGAGGGAGTGAAGTTCGTAGTCACGCTGAGCAGCTAGGTGTAACAGAACCCGAAGAGTAGTCATCTTCGGGGTCGGAGCGAAGGTCTAGAAGAAGTCCACCCCCTCGCGCTGACTAAAGCCTCTAGCCACATAGCGCGCCTTGAAGACAGGCGGCTCTCCAGGAGGGCGCTTCACCTTGAAGAGCCAGCGGCCATCGACTACGTTCACCCCAGGTGGGGGAACTGCGTCGACGAAGGTGCCGGTGGATCTCCAAGATGCCATCTCCTGCTCCATGGCAGCTATCCACTGCGAGGCCCAGGGTCCCGAAGTCGCCTCAGCGTAAGTGCGAGGGGTCGGGATGTCGAAAGCGTCTGGGTCACCCTCAGGGACTAGCAGCATGGAACAGAGATGGGGAGCAGCCTCGGACAGGAAAGCAAGCTCGAACTGGCGGTCCTCCAGGACGTCACTGCCAAGGGCAGGAGCACCCCCGACAGACGGAGGACAGGCAGGGTCAGAGACCAGAGCGGTGGCGTAGTCAAGGCGGCGGGTAGAGGCGAAGTCAACGACCGCGGCGACAAGAGCGTCAAGGCACGAGACCGGAATAGACGGGTCGGTAACGAGAGAGGCAAGGACCCGAGGAACAAGAGGACGAGCGGCACGAAGGTAGTCAGACAGCGGGGGGGGGTGCAACAACAAGGGAGGACGGAGGAGGCGACGGCAGAAGGGGAGGACGAGACGCGTGGGAACGAAGCAACATAGGGTGGGAGCGCAAGACAGGCGAGGCAGGACGAGCGCGGGAGGGACAGTGAGACCAGACGTGCGACGGGGGAGTCGGGTCAGGGGACAGAGGAGGGGACACAGGAGGGGAACGAGGGGGGAGACGGGCCGGGGACGAGTCCGGCGGAGGGAAGACAGGGCCGTAGACAGGAAGAGGAGGAGACGGCCGGGGAGGAACCGACGCAGGGTCGGGGGACGGAAGGCCGAGCAGGCGAAGGGCTGACACCGGCGGGGACTGCTGTTGCGGCGGCACAACGGCGACACCGGGACCGCAAGCTGCTCCGCGGCTACCACCGGCACACTCCACACCAGCACCCCCAGAGGGACCACCTCCTGGGCGACCGAGACGAGCACCCCCAGAGTCAGCGAACGGGTGCTGCGACGGCGGCGGTGGCGGCGGCGGCGGCGGGGGCGGCAGCGACAACGACGGCTGCAGCGGCGGCAGAGGCGGTGGAGGGGGGGACTGGGGAGGGGACGCTAGGGGAGGGGCGGCTGGCGAGGACTGAAGAGGAGGGCCACCAGAGTGAGAAGACTCCTCAACCGGGTCCACCGACGGAAGGGGGGTGACGTGGGACACACCAGAGGGGGCGGGACGGGGAGGAGGAGGAGGAGGGGCAGGGACTAACGGGGAAGGAGGGACCAGGAACAGGGGGGGGGTAACCGGGGGACCACGGTGGGGGAAGCGACGGTAGTAGGAGACGGACTCGTCAAAGGTGACGTCACGAGAGTGAAAGAAGCGGTGAAACGGCGGGTGGTAAAAGTGCCGGTCAGACGTGTCAAGGGGAAAACCGAGGAAGACGCAGGGAAGGGTGCGGGCAGTGAGCTTGTCCGTGCCGGAGGCACGGACGTGAGCAAGGTAGCCCCAGACGTGGAACGCAGACGCGTCACCAGGAGACCCAGTCCAAAGACGAGTCGGCGAAACCTGCGGCTGCTGAGGGTGCGGCCACAAGTTAAGCTGGTGAGAAGCGTAGCGCACAGCGAACGGCCACAGAAAATGGGGTGCACCGGCATGGATCATGGAGGTGCGAGCCACCTCCATGACCAAACCGATGCGTCGCTCAGCGACCCCATTCTGCTGTGGGGAGTCCGGTAGGGTGAACGTCTGGGTGATGCCCTCCGCACGACAAAAGCGACCAAGGACACCGGAGGCAAACTCGCCACCACGGTCGGAGTGAAGACGCAAGACAGGGAGACCGCGGTGGACACGCGCAGAGACAAGCCAGGGGATGAGAGCGCCAGGCACGTCGGCCTTGCGCTCCAGGGGAAAGACTGTGGTGTAACGAGTGAAGTCGTCGACAAGCACAAGGAAGTAGCGCTCTCGACGCGGCCCAGGGACGGGGGCGGGGCCCCAGACGTCCAGGTGCAGGGTCTGCAGTGGCGCGGCGGTAGGGGGAAACGAGGAGGAGTGCGGGGCACAGCGAAGCCGACCCTCAACACAAGGCGTGCAAGGTGGGGCTGGGGAGGAGGGAAACACGGGGAGGGAATCTGGGAGACCAAGGACAAGACCGTGCTGGGACATGTGACGCAGACGCGGGAGCGCAGGATGACCTAGGCGGTGGTGCCGAAGGAGAGTCGGGTGAGTGAGGGACCGACAGGAGCAGGCAGCAGCAACCTGGGTAGACGCAGCCACCTGAGGAGGCGCCCCAGCCGGGGGGGTCACGGTGTCCAGAGTGAACAGGCCGGACACCGGGTCCCGGGGGAACGTGGACAGGGGGGCACCAGTGGCGGCCTCGGTACAGACAGCATACCGCTCGTGACCAGGGAACGTAGTGGTGACGCCAAGGTCCTGGAGGCAGCCGACACCAACTAGGTTCGTGGAGAACGAGGGGATATGCAGACCTGTGAGAGTGCCCGAAGGAACCGCCGGACAGGGAAGGGTGGTGGAACTGCGGGCGACGACCGGACCGCCGGAGGGGTCAGCAAGAGAGACGGCAGCTGGGACAGGAAGCGGCGTCAGGGTGGTAGAGTCGCGGAAGAAACACCGAGAAGCGCCAGAGTCCAAGGTGAAGGAAAGCGAAGCAGAGGCGTCTGGCAACGGAACGACGGCGGAAGCACCAAGACTACACAAAGCAGGGGATCCTACGCCTGACGCAGCAGGGGAGGCTAAGCTAGGCACACCTACACTAGGCAACAGTGAGTAATAGCCGGGAAGCACACTAGAGTCATCAGCATACATCACATGCAGAGCAGCAACTATGGCATCCATGTCCATATCAAAAATCTGAATCTTACGACTAAGCAAACTGTGCCAGTCCGGGAGGTCTGGCGACGGGCCGAAGCGCTGACGAAAGAGGTCGTCCAGGCGACGAAAACAGCGGGGAGTGGAGTGATCGAGCCTACCGCAAACAAAACCGCGGCGAGGACCGGTCTGGATCTGGTACTGACAATGCCCGCCACCAGAGCCACCACTCGGCACACCACCACGCGCCCGGCCACCGCCAGCACCGGGCCACCCGGGCGGGAGGACACTCGTCTGCCGCGTCTGCGACGGCTACTGCGGCTGCTGCGAAGGCTGCGACTGCTGCGGCTGCTGCGGCTGCTGCACCTGCAGGGGCGGCGGCTCAGCTGGACTGGGCAGGGTCCCCTCGTCCGCTCCAGCACCAGACGCCCCGACCCCACCACTACCCCCTCCCGCACCCCCGCCGTCGCCGCCGCCGCGCCCAGCCTTGGGGCGGCGGCCCTTCCCCGAACGAAACTGCGCTGCAGCAGCAGTCTCAGCCACTGCGGCAGAGCCGTCGGAGAAGGTACACTGGGCGGGGGCACAACCCTGAAAGATAGGGACCGGCACGACACCGCTCGCCTGGGCGATGGAGCGGTGACGGGTCTCTATCACAGTCAGGGTGTCTACAAAGTCAGTGAGGGTGAGGTCGGCGGGGTGAATGCTAAGAAAGCGGTCGCGGGCGACAGCAAGGCGGTCAGGGAGGCGGGTGGCAAGCAGGTAGAGGGTAGAGGTAATGGGCGGCTGGTGGGCTCTACGCTGTGCGTCAGTGCAGGCAGCGCGCCAGGTCTCATCTATCGAGCGCAGGTGGGCAGCGAGGTCAGAGACAGTGGGGAAAGACGCGAGGTCAGGAAAGAGCATCGGGAGGATCAGGCGACCCACCGAGGCAGCCGGAGGGGTGGAATAGCGCTGGATGACAGCATCTAAGTATGCCTGAGCAGTGGTGAGAGACCTAAAGCGAGGGCGCTCGGACGGGGGAAGGGCGTTGCTGATGGCAAGCTGGGCGACAGCATCGCGAGAAAGCCAGACAGAGCGCGCACGGGCAGTGGCAGCAGTGGACTCGCGCTCAGTGGGTGTGGAGTCAACGGGCAGAATAGAAGGGGGGTCTGGGCAGGGGAGCGTACCGTCAAGGTGTGCGGAAAGCGGTTCACCATCCTGCCGCTGGCCAGTGAGTTGGCGACGGAGGTCGGCAAGCCACGCCTCGAACTCCAGAGGCTGGCCTTAAGCGTCGAAGCGAAGCTCCGCCGCCATCAGGAACAGTGCAGTGCGGTGCAGGGCAGTGCAGCAAGGTGGAGTGCGGTGCCGTGCGGTACAGTGCGATGCAGTGCGGTGTAGGGCGGTGCAGTGCGGTGCCAGGCAGTACAGGGTGGTGCGAGGCGGTGCAGTGCGGGGCAGTACGGTGCAGGGCAGTGCAGGGCAGGGGGGGGGGGGGGGGGGGGGGGGGGGGGGGGGGGGGGGGGAACCGTACCAGTGAGGAGGACCGGGGCCGGGGCAGGGACGAGCGCAGGGGCCGGGCGGGCGCGACGGGGCCGGGCGGGCGCGACGGGGCCGGGCTGGTGCGACGGGGCCGAGCGGGTGCGACTTTGCCGGGCCGGTGCGACGGGGCCGGGCGAGCAGGTCAGTGGTCCAGGAGGGGCGCACCGGGGCTGGGCGGGGGCGACGGGGCCGGGCGGGTGCGACGGGGCCGGGCGGTTGCGACGGGGCCGGGCAGGGGGCGACGGGGCCGGGCGAGTGCAACGGGGCCGGGCTGGTGCGACGGGGCCGGGCTGGTGCGACGGGGCCGGGCTGGGGCGACGGGGCCGGGCGAGCGCGACGGGGCCTGAAGGCGTGACGGGGCCCAGGAGGGGGGGGGGGGCTCGAGGCGGCCCAGGAGGGGCGCGACGGGGCCCAGGAGGGGCACGACGGGGGCCCAGGAGGGGCGCTACAGGGGCCCAGGAGGGGCGCGACGGGGCCCAGGAGGGGCGCTACGAAGCCCAGGAGGGCCGCGACGAGGCCCAAGAGGGGCGCTACGAAGCCCAGGAGGGGCGCGACGGGGCCCAGGAGGGGCGCTACGGGGCCTGGGAGGGGCGCGACGGGGCCTGGGAGCGGCGCTACAAGGCCCAGGAGGGGCGCGACGGGGCCTGGGAGGGGCGCGACGGGGCCTAGGAGGGGCGCTACAGGGCCCAGGGAGGGCGCGACGGGGCCCAGGAGGGGCGCTACGGGGCCCAGGAGGGGCGCTACGGAGCCCAGGAGGGGCGCGACGGGGCCCAGGAGGGGCGCTACGGGGCCTGGGAGGGGCGCGACGGGGCCTGGGAGGGGCGCGACGGGGCCCAGGAGGGGCGCTACAGGGCCCAGGAAGGGCGAGACGGGGCCCAGGAGGGGCGCTACGGGGCCTAGGAGGGGCGCGACGGGGCCTGGGAGGGGCGCGACGGGGCCCAGGAGGGGCGCTACAGGGCCCAGGAGGGGCGCGACGGGGCCTAGGAGGGGCGCTACGGAGCCCAGGAGGGGCGCGACGAGGCCGAGGAGGGGCGCTACAGGGCCTAGGAGGGGCGCGACGTGGCCTGGGAGGGGCGCGACGGGGCCCAGTGAGGGGTGCGACGGGGCCCAGGAGGGGCGCTAGAGGGGTGAGCGGAAGCGGTAGGTGGGGGGGGGGGGGGATCCTACCTACGCGTGATACCATATCAAAATTGAGAATTGAATGAATGATAGAGTGAGAGTACACACAGATATACCTAAGTGTTGTACTCTCTAAGAGGCGACCCTATACAGTCTATACAAACATGACAAATACACATGTTTGACATGATAACTCCCACTGGTTTCATGATTTTTATTATGTATTTCTAATTATTTGGCTGCACTAAGGGGTTGCTTGCAACAGCAGCTGGATGCTGGTTCAGCAGCAGGCGTACCGGTGGCAGTGAGACGAGGCGGATGTGCGTGGCTTGGAATGGAAGCATGTTCGTGAATCGTGAATGAGCACTGATGGGAGGAGCAGCAGCAGAGGTGGGATGCACATGAGAGGGAGAGGAGCAGGGTTCCTGCTAACTTTTAGGGCAGTCTGAGAATCAGACGGGGTACGAGAGTTTTGTCTGACTATCATATGAGGTGTTAGGCTTGGTCTAAAATTTCAGACGAAGTATACAGCGTTATCTGTGTTTGCAGATGAAATTTGCCTCCTGAAAATTAAGCTGCTCATCCTCTAGGCTTTGACTTCAGCACATGAAATGAAACATTAGATGTGTTCCAGACAGCACAGCACTACTCGTAATAAGATTCCTCCTACAACAGCAGCAGCTACGGGCACTAGGAACATCCTACGAGCAGCTACTCCTAACTCTACCAATGAGTTTGGCTTGCTGCTAACATCCTATAAGCTCACTAGAGCTTCCAACCAATACCGCTGCAGAACCAACTAGCATTAACCCTCCCCTACTCAGACTCACTGCCACTGCTGCATCCTTGCTCATCCTCCTCACTATCAGACTCTAGCAAAATCGCTCTGCCCTTGCCCTTCCTCTTCCATACCGTGCCTGCTGAACAATCCTCATCAAACATCCGCGCCGCCTCTGCTGCTGCAAGTGCCTCTGCCTGTCGTGCTGCTGCTGCTGCTACCTTCGCTGATGTTCTTGCCACCTTGAATGCCGCTGACCGCTTCTGCCACTTCGCTGAACGTGAACCCTGCCCCATCACTACCTCCCTCGCGGGCCGCCTCTTCTTGACCCCACGCCACTTCGCCACCATGCCGTCCCACTCCATGTCGTAGTCGAGGAGCGACATGGTCATCAGATCGCTGAGCTTCGCGTCACACAGGTTGCCACGCAACCAACTCTTAATGACGTTCTGGCGGCTGAAGCCTCGCTCGCACTCGACAGTGCTCAACGGCAGCACCGCCACTACTATCCAAATGCTGACGATATTCGGGTAGGCCGTCTTCCAGTCGGGAGTGGAGAGCATGTTCTTCAAGCTTGCATGAAAATCGAGGTCATCCTGGTGAGTAGACATGAGAGTGGTGAAGCTATTCAGCTCCTTTTTTGCCTTCCCCCAGTGGACACCTTCAGGATAGGGGACAGAAGAGCCAGGGGAGAACGGAGGGTGTTTAGCAAATGGTAGACAGGGTTGAAGTAAATACACGTCATGAACAAGGCAGAGAAAGACTTCAGCCACATGCATGCTTAAATACGACAATCACCAGGCAGCGTGTCGGGAGCGGAGGAGTCGCGCTTCCAAAGGTTGCGGAGAGCCTGCAGCCACGCCACGAACTTCCGCTCCCGCTTTGCCGCCGTCCGGGGATAGAGACCCTGCTTGAACAGTCGCGTGCCGTTCAACGACGCCAGGTCAGAAAGTCACGCCTGCAGCTTGCTGATAATGGACAGCACCACCGCCGTCGCCAGCTCCTGCAGCGAGTCGATGTTCCCGTCAAACTGTTGCCCTTCAATGTCGGCAGTCTGCAGCTCGTACGTGTGAGTCGTCGGGGTGCCGTTCGCGTCCACGCCGCTAATGGTGATGTCGGCTCCCGTAGCTACCAGGTTCAGGAATTCGAAGAAATCTCCTTCTGCGGGGCCGAAGCGGGTGCCGTAGTTGACACAACGAGCCCGCAGCGTCACGATGGTGTTGTCCACCATCCTAAGCACCTGGGTGACGTCGACCTGCGAAGGGGCGAGTACGGGATTAGAAACAGAGAATTATCAAATGCTGGAAACGGTTAAATGGTACCTGCACCTGCTGCCGCTGGAACTTCAGATTGAGGGCGTTGAGCTCCTTCAAAATGTCAGCAAGGAAATACAAGAGAAAATGGAACTTCAAGGTTATAACGAGCGCATACATAGCAGAATCATACTCCCTTAGGAGAAGCACTGCTGCAGGGAAAACCTCAACCAGACGCCGGATGGCCTCGCCCCGAGACAACCAGCGGATATTGTGAATCCCTTGCATCTCGAGGTTCATCTCGGTGACCACCTCCTGCAGCTCTTTGAATCGGGAATGGACGACAATCGACCGGCCGAGAATGTCGGCCAAGGATTGCACGACTTTGTCAACCATCCCCAAGTCAGGGAACTTTGCTGCAGCATCCTTGGCAGCGAGAGCTTCCTTGCACACATAGCAAATGAAGCTGGTCAGAATCCGGGCAGAGAAAACCATAAGGCAAAACTGATGTGGGCCACAACTTACCTATGAGCAATACAGTGGCATGACACGAGGTGAGGAATATGAGTGCGAAGCCGTGCGACAAGCCCGTTTTGGGCTCCCGTCATCACACTCGCTCCATCAGTGCTTATGCCACATATGCGGTTGAGGTCGACGCCTTGTCCCTCCAGGTGTGTCAGCAGGACGACTTGAAGCGATGCGGCGTCGCACTTCTCGACCTTCAGGTGAGCGAAGAACTCAGCCACGACCGTCGTATCGCGCAGGAACGTCAGATACACTATCATATGCTTGCCCCGCCGCCTGTCGGTGCTCTCGTCAAGCTGGATGCCAAGAAATGGGCTCGCCTTGATGTGGGTCAGCTGCTTCGCACGCAGGTAGCTGACCATATTTTCAATGAGTTGGTTGAAACCATACCTGCACACAAAGAGGTAAAAGCACTGCTTAATAGCAAGACTTTTCCTGACCATCTCCGGAATACAAACAATGGTGGCATACAGAAAGATAATGAGAACCCTGCACAAACAAGGCGCCCCGCGGGATTGACAACACTTACTCGCTTTGGTAGGTTCCACGTTCTTTCTCTGGCAGATCAGGAGTGCCTTGCTGTGCCATGAACTGCACTAGTGATACGAAGAGGAGAACTGGGGTGTCCGACTTGCAGATGAAGTGGACGATCGCCATCAGCCGCTTCAGTCGCTTGGATTCCGCGTCGCCATTTTCAAACTCCACGATGGACCGCTGCTTTGCCTTCTTGCCGTCAAGTTGAAGCTTGCGCGCCATTGCCGCCTCGTGCTTCTGGCTGTGCTGATGCTTCCGCATAGTCTGCTTTTGAATATCGATCCCGCCCTCTCCATTGCGCCCGTACTGGTAGTCGGGGTCGTCACCGTGCACCATGCAGACTGTGCACTTCATGCACGGACGCCCCTCGGAGGTTTCAGAGATGACGAGCCACGGAAAATGGCGCGTCCACTGCTCTTCCGCCTTTGCCTGAAGCTCTGCGACTGTTAAGGGAAATGGACCTTCGTCGTCCGACGGTGTGGACGGCGCGGGATCAGTACGAGCCCGCTGCGTGCCAAGGTGCACGGAGGACGTGGAGGCAGATGAGGCAGGCCTACCGAAGGTAAGCTTGCGCTGCTGGTATCGCACCCTTCCAGGCTTGCGCACAGGAAGCACGGGCTCTCCCGAGATGCGAGCGGACGGGCCAACGGAAACGGCAGGTGCGACATGCGGTGACGGGCTGGTAGAACGCCCTGACTGGCTAGTAGGAGGCCCAGACCGGCTGCTAGGAGACCTTGACGAGCTGCTAGGACGCTCAAACGTGGGGGGCATTGTACCCTCAGGTGCGAATGTGATCCACGGTTCTGTGTCTAGCGGAGGTAAAGGGGACGGTGGGGTGGATACAGTTGATGCGGCGTGTGCAGGTGCCGATGCTACAGTGGTAGCACGACCAGTAAGAAGGTCGATGCCTGATAGCCTGGGGAGCAAGGCTACCACATGCTCCTCGACGGGGGAATCTACCGCTGGCTTTGCGGAACCAGCGGCAGCAGCCATGAGACCTATTCGTCGAGCAGATACAAGACTACACTTGCGACTCTGCTGAGAGGACGACTAGGAGGAACGAGGCAGGGGGAAGGCATCTCGTGTAGAAAAAACTATAACCAGAGGGTGACAGGACAGATGTGGAGCTACGACGAGAGCCTTGCACTGCCATTACGCAAGGACGCCTCGGCACCTTGTGTGGGATGGTGCTTGATTTAGCACGAAACTCATCTCGTGCTGGCAGGCATCGAGGGTGGCTTCCCTACAGCGCAGGCGATGCGTTGGCAGTATGCTGCATGCAAATCATGCCTTAGAGTTGCCAGCAAAATATTTGTTTTGCACATATCGACGAATCGGTAACAGCATGTGACTCAGGCAGCTGTAAATCTGATACGAAATGTACAGCGGTGATGAGAGGCCACGCGACGACTTTATTGTGCATGCGACGGTTTCCTAGGACTGGATGGCACAAGTTGTCAACTTATACATATTAGCTATGTAGAATTTATAGGCTAGACTGAGGTATGCTTCTAGTGAGTACAACCAATTAGTACTTGTTCTAGGTTTCCACTTCTAGTCAATAATTCAGTTCTTACGTTAACATGGTATCACGCGTAGGTTAGAATCCCCCACCTACCGCTTCTAACCGTACCCTAGCTAGGCCCCGCCGCCCCCCCCCCCCCCCCCTGGGGCCCCGTCGCGCCTCCTAGCCCCGTCGTGCCCCTCCTGGGCCCCGTCGCGCCTCCTGGCCCTGTCGCGCCCCTCCTGGGCCCCGTCACGCCCCTCCTGGGCCCCGTCGCGCCTCCTAGCCCCGTCGCGCCCCTCCTGGGCCCCGTCGCGCCCCTCCTGGGCCCCGTCGCGCCTCCTAGCCCCGTCGCGCCCCTCCTGGGCCCCGTTGTGCCTCCTAGCACCGTCGCGCCTCCTAGCCCCGTCGCGCCCCTCCTGGGCCCCGTCGCGCCTCCTAGCGCCTCTCCCGGGCCCCGTCCCGCCTCCTAGCCCCGTCGCGCCCCTCCAGGGCCCCGTCGCATCTCCTAGCGCCCCTCCTGGGCCTCGTCGCGCCTCCTAGCCCTGTCGCGCCCCTCCTGGGCCCCGTCGCGCCCTGCCTGGCCCCGTCGCGCCCGCAAGGCCCCGTCGCGCCCTGCCTGGCCCCGTCGCGCCTGCCTGGCCCCGTCGCGCCCTGCCTGGCCCCGTCGCGCCCTGCCTGGCCTCGTCGCGCCTGCCTGGCCCCTCCGCGCCTGCCTGGCCCTGCCGCGCCTGCCTGGCCCCGCCGCGCCTGCCTGGCCCTGCCGCGCCTGCCTGGCCTCGCCGCGCCTGCCTGGCCCCGCCGCGCCTGCCTGGCCCCGCCGCGCCTGCCTGGCCCCGCCGCACCTCCCTGGCCCCGCCGCACCTGCCTGGCCCCGCCGCGCCTGCCTGGCCCCGCCGCGCCTGCCTGGCCCCGCCGCGCCTGCCTGGCCCCGTCGCGCCTGCTTGGCCCCTCCGCGCCTGCCTGGCCCCGCCGCGTCTGCCTGGCCTCTCCCACTGCCCGCTCGTCCCATCTTCGTGCATGCTCGTCCTGCCGTGCTACCTCGGGCTCCGTCTACTCTGCTCGCCAGTGCTGGGGCGCCTCGCGGCCGCCGTGCTAGAGAGTGCTGCCGCCATGTCCCTGCGTCGCTGTGTTCCTGTGGAGCTGTGCCGATGACTCTGCACGATGGCTAACTTCGTGCTCCGACTGGACGTCGAGGGCCATGCGGTTGACTTCGCCGCCTGGCTCTCCGATCTCCGCCGCCACCTTACAGGTCAGCGCCAGGATGGCCACTCTTTGGTTGTCCATGTCGATGGCTTGCTCCCCCGCCCCCCTGCCCCTGCTCCCCTCCCTGCTGATCCCTCCTCTGATGACCGTGAGGCCTTCTCTATTGCTGCGCTTGCCTGTGCGGTCTAGGACTCCCGCGATGCAGTAGCTCAGGTTGCTATTAGTCACGCCCTCCCTGTGTCTGAGCGCTCGCGTTTTGCTACTGTTGAGACGGCCAAAGCTTACTTAGACGTCGTTATTGCTCGCTATTCCACACCCGCGTCTGCTTCTGCTGGCCGCTTGCTCTTCCCGATGCTGTTCCCAGACCTTGCAGCTTTCCCTACCGTCGCAGACTTTGCCACTCACCTGCGTGCCCTAGAGACCCGCTATCGCACTGCCAGGACTGCTGCCCAGCTCACTGCGCTCCCCCCCCCCTTTCTGCATGGCGCTCTATTTTATCGCCATGCGCCTGCCAGACCGCCTCGCTAGTGCCCGCGATCACTTCCTTAGCCAGCACCCGGGTGACCTCACCCTCACCGCCTTTGTCGACACCCTCACCGAGATCGAGACTCGTCAGCGCACTATCGCTCATTCGAGCGGTGCGCCGGCAGTCTCTATCTTTCACGGCAGTGCCCCCTCCCAGTGCACGTTCACTAACGTTTCGGCTGCGGTCGCCACGGCAACCCCTCTCACCGAGACGGCTGCTGCGGTCCACCCGCAGCAGCGCTCGCGCCGCGGAGGCTGTGGTCGCAAGGGAGGTAGGGGTGGTGGCACAGGTGGTGGTGGTGGTGGTGGTGACGGTAGTCCGCTTGCGGGGACTACCACTGGTGGGCATGAGCAGCAGCCCCAGCCGCAGCCGCCGCCCCAGCAGCAGTCGTCGTCCCAGCAGCAGTCGCCGCTGCCGTGGGCCCGTCTCCCGCCTGGCTAGCCCGGCACCTTCGGAGGTAGTGGCCGTGGTGGCGGCCCGCGCAGCTTGGCGTCTACCAGCGGCTCCGGTGCTGTCACCTGCCAGTACCAGCTTCAGACCGGGCCTCTTCGCGGCACTCTGTGCCGCCGCCCGCACCCGACCGCCCGCTATTTCCGCCGCCTCGACGATCTCTTTCGTCGTCGCTTTGGCCCGGCCCCGGACCTCCTCGACTGGCACAGCCTGCTCCGCCAGGGCATGCCGATCTTTGAGTTAGACATGGATCAGATAGGTGCTACTTTGCATGCTTTGTATTCTGACGCTTCTAGTGTTGCTAGATCTTATTACCCTGTGTACTCTAGTTTAGGTGTTGCACCATTGTGTAGCTTAGCCTCCCCTGCTGCGTCAGGCGTAGGACTGCCTAGCTTGCCTAGTCTAGTCGCTGTCCTCCGCCTACGACCCCGGCCTCCGTCACTGCTTCGCTGTCCTTCACTCTCGACTCCGTTGCTTCTGCCTGCTTCTTCCGCGACCGTTCCACGCTCACGCCGCTTGCTGCGCCTGCTGTTGTCTCTCTCGCTGACCCCTCTGCGGGTCCTGTCGTCGCTCGCAGTTCTACGTCCCTTCCCTGTCCAGCAGTTCCCTCGGGCTCCCTTACAGGCCTCCACGTTCCCTCGTTCTCGAGGAACCTGGTTGGTGTCGGCTGTCTCCAGGACCTCGGCGTCACCACCACGTTCCCCGGGCACGAGCGGTTCGCTGTCTGTTCTGAGGCTGTCTTAGGCTCCCCCCTTGCGACGTTCCCCCGGGACCCGGTGTCCGGTCTGTTTACCCTAGACACCGCTTCCCCCCCGGTTGGTGCGTCCTCCCAGGTCGCTGCAGCTTGCTCCTGTCGGTCCCTCACTCACCCGTCCCTTCTCTGGCACCACCGCTTAAGTCACCCTGCTCTCCCGCGTCTGCGTCACATATCCCAGCACGGTCTTGTCTTAGGTCTCCCCGCGTCGCTCCCTGCCCTTCCTCCCTCGACTGCGCCACCGTGCACGCCTTGCGTCGAGGGTCGGCTCCGCCGTGCTCCTCACTCCTCCTCACTGCGCCCTGCTACTGCCCCCCTTCAGACCCTGCACCTAGACGTTTGGGGCCCTGCCCCCGTCCCCGGACCGCGCGGTGAGCGCTACTTCCTTGTGCTCGTCGACGACTACACGCGCTACACCACGGTGTTTCCCCTGGAGCGGAAGGCCGACGTGCCCGACGTTCTTCTCCCGTGGGTTGTGGCTGCGCGTCTCCACCGCGGTCTCCCTGTGTTGTGTCTCCACTCTGACCTTGGCGGCGAGTTCACCTCTGGTCGGCTTGGACAGTTCTGTCGTGCGGAGGGCATCACCCAGTCGTACACCTTGCCGGACTCCCCACAGCAGAATGGGGTTGTTGAGCGCCGCATCGGCTTGGTCATGGAGGTCGCCCGTACCTCCATGATTCATGCCGATGCCCCCCATTTTCTGTGGCCGTTCGCTGTTCGCTACGCTGCTCACCAGTTTAACTTGTGGCCACGCTCCCAGCGGCCGCAGGTTTCGCCGACCCTCCTTTGGACCGGGCCCCCCGGTGACGCGTCTGCGTTCCACGTCTGGGGCTGCCTTGCTCACGTTCGTGCCTCTGGCACGGACAAGCTCACTGCCCGCACTGTCCCCTGTGTCTTCCTCGGTTTTCCCCTGGACTCGTCTGACTGGCTTTTCTACCACTCGCCGTCTCACCGCTTCCTCCACTCTCGTGACGTCACCTTTGACGAGTCTTTCTCCTTCTACCGCCACTTCCCTCACCGAGGTCTCCCAGTTGCCCCACCTCTGTTCCTGGCTCCCTCTCCCCCGGTAGCCCCTGCTCCCCTCCCGCCTCGTACTGCCCCGTCTGGTGTCTCTCACGTTACTCCCCTCCCGTCGGTTGTCCCCGTTGAGGAGTCTGCTGACTCTGGTGGTCCCCCCGGCCCGTCCCTCCCGCGTCCCCCTTCCCCAGTGTCTCCGCCTTCCCTGCCGCAGTCGCTGTCGCCGCCGCTGTCGTAGTCGCAGTCACCGCCACCGCCGCAGCCGCCGCAGCCGCAGCCGCCGTCGCCGCCGCCGCCGCTGCCGCCGTTGGCCTCTGGGGGTGCTGGCGTTGAGGAGGGTGTTCGTCCTGCGGCTCCCGGGGGTGCCGTTGGAGTTGGAGGGGGTTCTTGCTCTTGGGGTGTTGGTTCTGGGGGTGCTGCTGTTGAGGGTTTCGCCGACGGTCGTCCTGCCTCTGCCGGTCCGAGGGTTCCGGCCCAGCTGTCGCAGCAGCCGCAGCAGCCGTCGCTGCCGGTCTCCGCTCTCCGCCTGCTCGGCCTTCCCTCCCCGGACCGCGCGCCGGTGTCTCCCCCACCGCCTGCTGACCTTCCTGTCTACGGTCCTGTGTTCTCGCCGCCGGACTCGTCTCCGGCCCGTCTTCCTCCTCGTTCCCCTCCTATGTCCCCTCCGCTGTCCCCTGACCCTACACCTCCGTCTCACGTTTTGGCTCGCCGTCCCTCCCGTGCTCGTCCCGTCTCTCCTGTCCTGCCCACCCACCCTATGTTGCTCCGTTCCTGCTCGTCTCGTCCTCCCCTCCTCCCGTCCCCTCCTCCCTCGTCCCTTGCTGTTGCACCTCCTCCGTTCTCTGACTACCTCCGTGCCGCTCGTCCCCTTGTCCCTCGGGTCCTTGCCTCTCTTGTTACCGACCCTGCTGTTCCTGTCTCGCGCCTTGACGCGCTTGTCGCTGCTGTCGCTGACTTCGCCTCTACCCGCCGCCTTGACTACGCTACCGCTCTGGTCTCTGACCCTGCCCGTCCTCCGTCCGTCGGGGGTGCTCCTGCCCTTGGCTGTAACGTCCTAGAGGACAGGCAGTACGAGCTTGCTTTCCTTTCCGAGGTTGCTCCCCATCTCTGTTCCATGCTGTTAGTCCCTGAGGGTGACCCAGACACCTTCGACATCCCGACCCCTCGCACCTACGCTGAGGCCACCTCGGGACCTTGGGCCTCTCAGTGGATAGCTGCCATGGAGCAGGAGATGGCATCTTGGAGGTCCACCGGCACTTACGTCGACGCAGTTCCCCCGCCTGGGGTGAACGTAGTCGATGGTCGGTGGCTCTTCAAGGTGAAGCGCCCCCTAGGAGAGCCGCCTGTCTTCAAGGCGCCCTACGTGGCCAGAGGCTTCAGTCAGCGCGAGGGGGTGGACTTCTTCCAGACCTTCGCCCCGACCCCGAAGATGACCACTCTTCGGGCGCTGCTACACGTAGCAGCACAGCGCGACTACGAGCTTCACTCCCTCGACTTCTCTACTGCCTTTCTTCAGGGCAGCCTACACGAGCAGGTCTACCTGCGCCGACTATAGGGCTTCACTGGCACCTTCCCCCCCGGGACCCAGTGGCTTCTCAGGCGCCCGGTCTACGACCTGCGTGAGGCTCCTCGCAAGTGGCACGACACGCTGCGGGCCACGTTAGCAGACCTGCAGTTCTTTCCGTCCTCTACTGACCCCTCGCTGTTTGTGCGTTCCGGCCACACTCCGTTCTGCATCGTTGTCTACGTAGACGATATAGTCTTCGCTACTGCTGACAGGGACGTACTGGCCTCTGTGAAGGCCGAGCTTCTGAAGAGACACACCTGTACTGACCTTGGAGAGCTGCGTCGCTATCTTGGCCTGCAGATCTCTAGGGACAGAGCAGTACGCACCATCACTCTGACACAATCACACTTGGTGCGTCAGGTCCTTCAGAGGTTTGGTCTTCAGTTCTCCTCCGCAGAGCCCACACCTCTACCTGTAGACCATGGGCTCTCCGCTCCCATTCCTCAGGAGCCAGTAGAGCCCAGTGGCCCCTATGCAGTGCTGGTGGGTTGCCTCATGTACCTGATGGCTTGCACTCGCCCAGATCTCGCATACCCTCTCAGCATCCTGGCTCGCTTTGTGGCTACAGGCAGACACCGACCTCAGCATTGGTCTGCCGCTAAGAGGGTTTTGCGTTATCTTGCTAGTACATCGGACACGGGGTTAGTGCTAGGAGGACGCAGGCCAGTGGTCCTTACTGGGCACACAGACGCTTCTTGGGCAAACGACTCTGAGACGCTCAGGCCGTCGCAGAGCTACTGTTTTAGCCTTGGTTCGGGTGCTATCTCTTGGAGATCCACTCGCTCGTCGTCTGTGGCTCAGTCTAGCTGTGAGGCTGAGATCTACGCTGGTGCCATGGCGGCACTGGAGCTCCGCTGGCTGACCTTCTTGCTCACTGACTTAGGTGAGCGGCCTAGCTCTGCCCCGGTCCTGTACGCTGACAACAGGGCCATGATACTCCTGTGTCAGGAGCCTCGGCTTGAGGGCAGAGCGAAGCATATCCAGCTGCGGTACTTCCTCCTGCGCGAGCTACAGCAGCGCCGCCAGGCCCGCGGAGTTCACTTGGCCTCAGGTGCCAACACAGCTGATATCTTTACTAAGGCGCTTGCGCGTAAAGATCATCAGCGGCACTGTGTACAGCTTGGTCTTGTTCCTGTAGCTACTCACGTGTTAGGATCCCGATTGTGTACTCTCTATTATATATGCCTGTCAGACTGGCCTTGTGGCCTTACCTCCAGTGGCTGGACTAGTAGTGCCGCCCTGGCTTGCTTTAGTTGTGTTTGTGTTCTTGCTGACTGGTCTCCAGACCCCTGCCTCAGTGGTTGGACAAGTAGTGCCACCCTGAGCTGTTTACTTCTTGCTTAGCTTCACCCCTTGTCTAGCCTAGGGTGTGTGTCAACTTATACATATTAGCTATATAGAAGTTATTGGCTAGACTGAGGTATGCTTCTAGTGAGTACAACCAACTAGTACTTGTTCTAGGTTTCCACTTCTAGTCAATCATTCAGTTCTTACGTTAACACATGTGGCCCAGTGCGCACAAGGGGCCGGTGGGAGGGTGGGGAACTGGGCAGATGTGTTGGTATCAGACGGAAATATACGCGCTATCTGAAAAATCAGACGACTGCCTACACCTAGTCTGAGAATTCAGACAAATTTATATAACCAAGATGGTCGTTCAGATGGAAAATTAATGGTTGTAAAAAAATCAGATGACACGGAAAATGTGTGTCTGATTCTAAGATGAACAGACGGATTTCGTATGCTAACGGGAACCCTGGAGAGGAGTGTTGAGTTCACGACATTGGTCAGGAAGGGGCAAGAAGAAACCTAGTGAAATGTGAAAGAATTGAACACGTAGCATAAACGTGCTGCTTTTTCATTCTTTGTAACAGTTCGCCAGGAAACGAGGGAACCATTTTGTCGCATCGTGCACTGGCCTCTTCGTGCTTGAAGTTGGGTTTCGCCTGCCTTCCGCACTCGGCCTCTTCGTGCCTCCCCCATATTGCCACGTCGAAGTTCCCCCGAGTCCCCTGCCAGCACATTGCCACACGCACCGCAACATTGAGCTCCAACTGGGGGGTTACGTGAGGCTGTTGAATTTTGCTGGAAGGCATTTATTTTCTGTGGGCAGAATCGAAATGCCAAAATTCGCCATGCAGCCTCCCCTCCTATCCCCTCCCCGCCTCCCCTCCATCGAGGCCCACCAAGGAAAGGTAGGAATCGCGCGTGGAGGTTGTGTTCCGCCTTGAAAACACACATCCGCGGGTTTTACTGCTAGATGGTATGATGCTGAAAACATTTCGCGGGTTGCTAGCCGACCTGGGTAATTATTGACTTCAAATCCGCGCGTCTGTTTTGCCTAGCCATCACTGTGCTGCCGACTGTCATCACATTTTGCATTGACTTGTGCAAGCCCTCTCCATCCACCATAGGCTCCGTGTCAGGTGGTTTTGCTGGCCTGTTAGCACCTCGTTTGATTGCACTTCCATCCTGAACCTGGGCCATTAGCACCACGTACATTTATGGGCCGCTACGTCACACGCCTCCTTGCGCGCACGCATGAGAGAGCTTGTGCTAAGATCGTATTACAATAGCCAGCAACAGGGTACGGCAAAGACGAGTCGAATCGTGATGTTAAAAGCCTCACCTACCTGTGGTCGAGGCGCCTCGCAAAGGCTGCTTCACCTGCCGCCTGCACGAGGGCGATCGTTCGATGAGAGAGAGAGTCGGCCGTGGCGTTGCAGGGTGTTAATGACGTGCGATAGTCTAGTGATCATGACCCTCGTTATGGTCGTGTTAGGCGGCGCCTGCCCCTCGCAGGCTGCTCTCGCGGAGAAGTCACATTCGAAGCACACGTTGTCGCCGCAGTTATCGCGAATCACAGGCGTCGGCGAGACTTCAGGGTCTCGACGCCTTTTGCGTCAACAAGATGATGCCAAATCGAGCCTTTCACTTGGCGTCCGCGAAGGCGAGTGGGTGAAAGTGTCGGATATAGTTGTGCTCGAAGCGGCGCGGGCGGCCGATTTGCCTGAGGGCGGCGAGAAGCAGCAGGACAAGGGAGACGGCACCGTGAAGATGTCCGATCGAGGTAGCCAAGGCGGTCTAGGGAGCACCGACGCTTTTGACGATAAGAAACGAGAATCCGTTGGGGACGGCGTAAATGGTGGGGCAGGATTGGCGGCGGTGAGGAGCGGGAATCGAGATGGAACGGGCGAAGGGAAGCAGAAGCCTGGGGCGGATAACGGAGCTGGCAAAGGAGCTGGTGGGGGGCCATGGCAAGGCGGCGGTAAAAAGGAGCGGGAGGAGGTGAAGGAGGAGCAGGAGATGGGTGACGATTATGTGGATGATGGTGAGGGGGGTTGGGCAGCGCAGCCGGGGATGCGGGTGGAGGAGACGAACGGCGGCGACGAGGACCAGGTGGAGATGTTCGAAGACACCCTCACGAACGCGGAAATGAAGGAGCTTGCTCGAAACGCTGGGAAGACGAGCGCCGCGCAAGGCGGAACTCAGCACCGAGAGAAGAGCGGAGTGCTGCCAGCCCCGGCGTCGCTGCTGCCCCTTCCTATTCCAAGCGCCAACGCGCCTCTTGCGGACATGGCACGAAGGAATGCGGCGACACCGGGGCGAGCGAGCTCGACTGGTGGAGGGCAACTGAATGGCGGGCGGTCGACCGGGCAGGTGCTCACGCAGCAGCAACCGCAGAAGCGGGTCGGGGCGGTTCCACATCAGGGGTACGTGGACGTGCGGAAGAGACAACCGGCGGTTGACACGGGGGGGGGAGAGGACCGCGGTGAGCAGGGCCTTCCGACGGACTCCGGGAACGGAGCGGAGGGGAAAGTAGGGACCGCGGGCGGAACTAACGAGGCAGAGGGAAATGACCAGGACGACGGCGATTGGGGGAGGGACTTGGGCGCGAATGGGGAGGACATCGCCGCAGGCGCTGACACGATCAATGGCGGCGGTAAGACGGACGGCGCGGATGAAAACATTCCGCTTAGCGGGGACGTGGAAGGGGGTGATGGGGACGAGAGGGACTACGGCTCGGAGGCGGCGACAATGGCCGAGGAGAACGTGCCCGGGAATCCCGGGGAAATTGCCAGCAGCTGGATTGGGTTGGACGGCGGGCGCGGGAAGGGAGAAGGATACGACAGCGGCAGCGTATTCGGCGCCGAGAACGACATGGGGGGAGATATTGGCGTGATGCGGTTAATTAGCAACAGCATGGCGGTGAAGCGGGTGGTTGGCGCGAGCGTTGGAGGCAGGGCGCGGAAGGTTCCGGGAGGTGGAACCGGGAAGGCGGGGTATGAGGGCGAAAGGAAGGCGGGAAACCATAGGAAGCGGACTAAGCCGCGGTACAAAGCGGTGGACTGCCAGTACAGGGAGAAGGGCGCGTTTAGCAAGCTGCATCGGTGCGCTGTGGGCTACGCTGGTCACGCCGGTGTGACAGGTGAGCAGCGCTTGACAAGTGCCAGCACCTCAACTTACACGGGTGCCACTCAGCGCATGTGCAATGGTTGCGCTAGTATAGGGTAGCTTGTGCACACGAGTGACATGTGGGGGAGGAAAGCGAGAGCTCTCATGGATGCGAAATGCCACATCTGCTCACCACCTTATCACTCGCTTCCCCTTCCTTCCCTTCCTTTCCCTTGTCGCCAACGACCACCAGGCGGCTATAAGCGTCCCATATACCTGGTTACGAACAACGACGACATGGTCGACGACGTGGCACCAGGCACGATACGATACGGCCTCAACCGGTACCGGCGATCAGGCGTGACGATCCGCTTCGCGACGTCCATGCTCATCAACCTGAAGCAGCGCCTCTTCCTCCCGCCGCACACCACCATTGACGGCCGTGGAGCACGCGTCGCCATAAATGGCGGCCTGGTGCTGCACAATATAACCAACGTGATCATACACAATGTGGCAGGTGCGAGTTGGGGGAGGGGAGAGGGCTGAGATGGGCAACCGTCATTATTATTGCCCTGCTAATCCCTGTCACAGCTTTGGCGTCCTGTCTTTTACCCTGTTAGCAATCTTCCCAGGCAGACAGTCATGCCCTCTCTCGTCCACCGCGCAACCTTCTCTCCTCCCTCGCCTGACTTCCTTCTTCCCCTCCAGTTGGCAATCTGCCTGGCGACCATGACGTTATCCACATATCCAATACCACGCGTGTATGGGTGGACCACTGCGCCGTGTACAACGCCATCCGGGGCACTGTAGATGTCGTATATGGCTCTACAGATGTTACCATCTCCAACTGTTACATTCGTAATAAGTATGTCAATAGTGTTGGACCTCTTGCAACCTCCTTGTGTCAGCTCGCATGTCGAGAGATTGGGGTTTGTGCACTTCCACACCTCGCACAGTAACGGGCATCTGTTTGTTCTTTCTCACATGAACTCTTTCCCCTCCCTCCTCTGCCACCCTACTTGTACAGGAACCTCACCATGCTGCTGGGAGCAGACGATGGGGACATGAACGATGCCAACATGCGGGTAACTGTCTACCGCAACTGGTTTGACCAGTCAGGCCAGAGGCAGCCCAAGGCGCGCTGGGGCCAGATCCATGTGACAAACAACCTCTACACAAACTGGACCTACTACTGCATCGGTGGCCGAATGTATGCCAACATCCGGTCCGAGCGAAACGTTTTTATCGCTGGTGGAAAGCGAAAAGAAGTTACGCCGTGGTTTGGAGAGAAGAGCCTTCGAACAGCTGGCTTTGACAACACGCCGTCCATCCGATCGTACCACGACTTGCTACTGAACGGTGCTACCTTTCACCAATTTACTGGGTACACACGGCCATTCCTGCCTCCATACAGACTTGATATTCACCGGGCAAACAAAGCTCTGGCAGAATTTGTTCGTGGGAATGCAGGACCGCAGGTGGGGAGTTTTGTAGAGCTCGCTTGTACAGAGCAGACATGTGTTCAGCGAGGGGACTGGGTCTAAGCTACGGTATGCTTTAGGGTGGGGGGAGGGGGGGCGGATGGCGGTAGAGTGTGGGGGGGGAGGGGGTGGGGGGGTTTGGGGTGACTGGGCTCTAACATAGTTGGCCGAGGAATAATTGCATGCAAAAGTACCATATGAAGAAGTCATCTAAGCGCATACCCCAGTGTACACCTGTCTGCACCTTTGTTGGGGTATGTCAAACATAACTTATGTTGTTACTGCAGACTATACAGGTCTGTGCCTTAGAGGGTACTCTTAGAACTGAATGATTGATTGAGTAGGGAGAGAGTACAAGGGAATATACTTAAGTGTTGTACCCTCTAAGGGGTGACCCTATACAGTCTATACAAACATAACAAATATACATGTTTGACACACCCCCTAGACTGCATAGGGGCAGGTCCTGAACAAGCAGCTCAGGGCGGCACTACTAGTCCAGCCACTGAGACAAGAGTCTAAAAGACCAGTCAGAAGGAGTACAGACAAGGCAAGAACAAGACCAGGGCGGCACTACTAGTCCAGCCACTGGGAGAGGACACAAGTCCAGTCTGAGTACATATAGATATATAGGACAGTACAAAGTCAAGGCCCTAGCAAGTGAGAGACTACAAGAACGAGACCGAGCTGTACACAGTGCCGCTGATGATCTTTACGCGCAAGCGCCTTCGTAAAGATATCAGCTGTGTTGGCACCGGAGGCCAAGTGTACTACGCGTGCCTGGTGGCGCTGCTGTAGCTCACGCAGGAGGAAGTACCGCAGCTGGATATGCTTTGCTCTGCCCTCGAGTCGAGGCTCCTGAAACAGGAGGATCATGGCCCTGTTGTCAGCGAACAGGACCGGGGCAGAGCTAGGCCGCTCACCTAAGTCAGTGAGCAAGAAGGTCAGCCAGCGGAGCTCCAGTGCCGCCATGGCACCAGCGTAGATCTCAGCCTCACAGCTGGACTGCGCAACAGACGAGGAGCGGGTAGCTCTCCACGAGACGGCACCTGAACCAAGGCTGAAGCAGTAGCCCTAGGAAGACCTGAGTGTCTCGGCGTCGTCTGCCCACGAAGCGTCTGTGTGTCCTGTAAGGACCACTCACCTGCGTCCTCCTAGCACTAACCCCATGCCCGATGTACTTGCAAGATAACGCAAGACCCTCTAAGCGGCAGACCAGTGCTGCGGTCGGTGTCTACCTGTGGCCACAAAGTAAGCCAAGATGCTGAGAGGGTATGCGAGATCTGGGCGAGTGCAAGTCATCAGGTACATCAGGCAACCCACAAGCTCTGCGTAAGGGCCACTGGGCTCTACTGGCTCCTCATAAACTGGAGCGGAGAGTCTGTGGTCTACAGGCAGAGGGGTGGGCTGTGCAGAAGAGAACTGAAGGCCGAACCTCTGAAGGACCTGGCGCACCAAGTGTGACTGAGTCAAGGTGATGGTGCGCGCTGCTCTGTCCCTGGAGATCTGCAAGCCAAGGTAACGGCGCAGTTCTCCAAGGTCAATACAAGTGTGTCTCTTCAGCAGCTGTGCCTTCACGGAGGCAAGTGCGTCCCTGTCTGCTGTGGCAAATACCAGATAGTCCACGTAAACAAGGATGTAGAACGGAGTCTGGCCAGCACGAACGAAGAGTGAGGGGTCTGCGGAAGACGGAAAGAACTGCAGGTCAGCAAGGGTAGCACGCAGCGTATCGTGCCACTCACGGGGAGTCTGCCGCAGGCCGTAGACGGGACGCCGCAGGAGCCACTGGGTCCCAGGAGGGAAGGTGCCAGTAAAGCCCTGAGGGCGATGCAAGTAGACCTGCTCGTGTAGGCTGCCCTGAAGAAACGCAGTGGAGAAGTCGAGGGAGTGAAGCTCGTAGTCACACTGAGCAGGTAGGTGTAACAGAACCCGAAGAGTAGTCATCTTTGGGGTCGGAGCGAAGGTCTGGAAGAAGTCCACCCCCTCACGCTGACTGAAGCCTCTAGCCACGTAGCGCGCCTTGAACACAGGCGGCTCTCCAGGAGGGCGCTTCACCTTGAAGAGCCAACGGCCATCGAGTACGTTCACCCCAGGCGGGAGAACTGCATCGACAAAGGTGCCGGTGGATCTCCAAGATGCCATCTCCTGCTCCATGGCAGCTATCCACTTCGAGGCCTAGGGTCCCGAGGTCGCCTCAGCGTAAGTGCGAGGGGTCGGGATGTCGAAAGTGTCTGGGTCACCCTCAGGGACTAGCAGCATGGAACAGAGATGGGGAGCAGCCTCGGACAGGAAAGCAAGCTCGAACTGGCGGTCATCCAGGACGTCACTGCCGAGGGCAGGAGCACCCCCGACAGACGGAGGACAGGCAGGGTCAGAGACCAGAGCGGTGGCGTAGTCAAGGCGGCGGGTAGAGGCGAAGTCAGCGACCGCAGCGACAAGAGCGTCAAGACACGAGAGAGGAACAGACGGGCCGGTAACGAGAGAGGCGAGGACCCGAGGAACAAGAGGACGAGCGGCACGAAGGTAGTCAGACAGAGGAGGAGGCGCAACAGAAAGAGAGGACAGAGGAGGCGACGGTAGAAGGGGAGGACGAGACGCGTGGGAACGGAGCAACATAGGGTGAGAGCGCGTGACAGGGGAGACAGGACGAGCGCGGGAGGGACGGCGGGACCAAACGTGAGACGGAGGCGTCGGGTCAGGAGACAGAGGAGGGGACACAAGGGGGGAGCGAGGGGGGAGACGAGCCGGGGACGAGTCCGGCGGAGGGAACACAGGGCCGTAGACAGGAAGAGGAGGAGACGGCAGGAGAGGAACAGACACAGGGTTAGGGGACGGAAAGACGAGTAGGCAAAGGGCTGACACCGGCGGGGACTGCTGCTGCGGCGGTACAACACCAACACCGGGGCCGCAAGCTGCTCCTCGGCTACCTTCGGGACACTCCACTCCGGCACCCCCAGAAGGAACACCCCCAGGGCCCGAAACCCCTCGAGCACCGGTACCACCCCCAGGGCCACCGGGGCAGGCCACAACAGGAACCTCAGAACTAGCACCCACCCCAACGCGGGCACCCCCAAAGTCGACGAACTGCTGCTGCGACGGCGGCGGTGGCGAGCTAGGACGGGCGGAGGGACAGCTAGGACGGGCGCGGAGGCCGTGAGGACGGGCGCGGGGGCCGTGAGGACGGGCGCGGGGCCAGCTAGGACAGGCGCGGGGGCCGTGAGGACGGGCGCGGGGCCAGCTAGGACGGGCGCGGCGGGCGCAGCTAGGACGGGCGAGACGGGGCCAGCTAGGACGGGCGCGCGGGCGCAGCTAGGACGGGCGCGCGGGCGCGGCTAGGACGAGCGCGGGGTCGACTAGGACGGGCGCGGGGGCGGCTAGGGCCTAGGGCGGAAGCATGGGCGGGCGGCGGGACCTACCTACTGCTGATACCATCTTAGAACTGAATGATTGATTGAGTAGGGAGAGAGTACAAGGGAATATACCTAAGTGTTGTACCCTCTAAGGGGCGACCCTATACAGTCTATACAAACATAACAGATATACATGTTTGACAGGTACAGCACTCTAGTCTATATTGCCCTGTATCTTCCTATTCTAGTCATTCTCTCTTTCTAACATGGTATCATGAGTAGGTTAGCTTCCTCTCGCCCGCCCGCACTTCCGCCCTAGGCCCTAGCCGCCCTCGTGCCCCGCCCCTAGCTGGCTCGCCCTGGCCGTTTCGCGCCCGCTCCTAGCCGGCCCTCTGGCCGTTCGCGCCCGTCCCTAGCTGGCCCCCTGGCCGTTCGCGCCCGCCCCTAGCCGCCCCCCCCCCCCCCCCCCCCTCCCCTGGCCGTCACGCCTGCTCCTAGCCCCCCCCCCCCCCCTGGCCATTGCGCCCGCTCCTAGCCGGCCCCCTAGCCGTTCGCGCCCGCCCCTAGCTGGCCCCCTGGCCGTTCGCGCCCGCCCCTAGCTGGCCCCCTGGCCGTCGCGCCCGCTCCTAGCCGGCCCTCTGGCCGTTCGCGCCCGCCCCTAGCTGGCCCCCTGGCCGTTCGTGCCCGCCCCTAGCTGGCCCCCTGGCCGTCGAGCCCGCCCCTAGCCGGCCCCCTGGCCGTTCGCGCCCGCCCCTAGCTGGCCCCCTGGCCGTTCGTGCCTGCCCCTAGCCGGCCCCCTGGCCGTTCGCGCCCGCCCCTAGCCGGCCCCCTGGCCGTTCGCGCCCGCCCCTAGCTGGCCCCCTGGCCGTTCGTGCCTGCCCCTAGCCGGCCCCCTGGCCGTCGCGCCCGCCCCTAGCCGGCTCCCTGGCCGTCGCGCCCGTTCCTAGCTGGCCCCCTGGCCGCTCGCGCCTGCTCCTAGCCGGCCCCCTGGCCGTTTGCGCCCGCCCCTAGCCGACCCCCTGGCCGTCGCGACCGCCCCTAGCCACCTCCCTGGCCGTCGCGCCCGCTACTAGCTCACCCCCTGGCCGCTCGCGCCTGTTCCTAGCCACCCCCCTGGCCGTCGCGCCCGCTCCTAGCCAGCCCCCTGGCCGTTCGCGCCCGCCCCTAGCCCCCCCCCTGGCCGTTCATGCCCACCCCTAGCTGGCCCCCTGGCCGTCGCGCCCCTCCTAGCCAGCGCCCTGGCCGTTCGCGCCCGCTCCTAGCCGGCCCCTCGCGCCCCTGTCGCGCCCACTTCTCACCGGTCCCTCGCGCCCGTCCCTCGTCGGCCCTGCTCCCTCTTCTAGCCGGCCCCGGGTTCGCTACGCCGCCGGCCCGTCTCTGACTCGTGCCCGCTCCGTCCTTCTCCGATCTGCACTGCCCTGCACCGCCCGGAGACGCTCTCCACCGCTTTGCACCGCACTCCACCGCCCAGCACCGCACTGTACCACCCAGCACCGCACTGCACGATACCGCACTGCACCGCCCTACACCACACTGCACCGCATTGCACCGCCCTGCACCGCCCTGCACTGCACTGCACCGCTTAGTACCGCACCGCACCGCACCGCTCTGCATCGTTCCTGATGGCGGAGGTGCTTCGCTTCGACGCTGAGGGTCAGCCGCTTGAGTTTGACGCGTGGCTGGTCGACCTCCGCCGCCATCTCACTGGTCAGCGGCAGGATGCCCACTCGCTGTCTGTCCACCTTGACGGTATGCTCCCCTGCCCTGATCCCCCTGCTGCGCTGCCTGCTGACCCCTCGTGTGCTGAGCGTGAGTCCACTACCGCTGCAGCCCTTGCTTGCTCTGTCTGGCTGTCGCGTGACGCTGTTGCACAGCTTGCTATCAGCCATGCCCTCCCACTATCTGAGCGCCCTCGCTTTAAGTCCGTCACGACTGCGCAAGCGTTCCTAGATGCTGTTATCCAGCGCTATTCCACCCCGCCTGCTGCCTCCGTCGGTCGCCTGATCCTGCCGATGCTTTTCCCTGACCTTGCGTCTTTCCCCACTGTCGCTGACCTTGCCACCCACCTGCGCATGATAGACGCGACCTAGCGCTCGGCCTGCACTGAGACCCAGCTTAGAGCCCATCAGCCGCCCCTCTGCTCTGCCCTCTACCTGCTAGCCACCCGCCTCCCTGACCGTCTTGCCACTGCCCACGACCGCTTCCTTAGCGTCCACCCCGGTGACCTCACCCTCACCGACTTTGTCGACACCCTGTCTGCCATAGAGACCCTCCACCGCTCTATTGCCCAGACTAGCGGTATTGTGCGAGTCCCTATCTCTCACGGTTGTGCCCCTGCCCACTGCACCTTCTCCGACGGTTCTGCTGCTGTGGCTGAGACTGCTGCTGCAGCGCAGTTCCGTCCGGGGAAGGGTCGCCGCCCCAAGGCTGGGCGCGGAGGAGGTGGTGGGGGTGCAGGTGGAGGTGGTAGTGGAGTCGGGACGCCTGGTGGTGGCGCAGACGAGGGGACTGTCCTTGGTGTTGCCGAGCAGCCGTCCCAGCAGCCGCAGCCGTCGCAGCCGGACCAGCACCACCCGCAGCCACAACAGTCGCAGCAGCCGCAGCAGCAGAGGCGGGTGAGTGGTCTCCAGCCCGGGTGGCCTGGTGCTGGTGGCGGCGGTGGCCATGGTGGTGGACGTGCGCGTGGCGTGCCCCCGGGTGGCAGTTCGGGTGACGGGCGCTGCCAGTACCAGCTCCTGACCGGTCCTCGCCGCGACTCCATTTGCGGTAAGACCGGTCACTCCCCTGTTCGCTGATTCCGTCGCCGTGACGACCTGTTTCATCTTCGCTTCGGCCCGTCACGCGACCTCCCTGACTGGTTCAGCTTGCTTCGCTGTAGTATTCCGATTTTTTATATGGACATGGATGAGCTTAGCTCTGCCCTGTATGTGCTGTATGCTGATGACTCTATTTTGACTGGTTCTTACTACCTCGTGTTGCCTAGTGTAGGTGTGCCTAGTCTTGCCCCCCCTGCTGCGTCAAGCGTCGGACCTCCTGCCTTATTTAGCCTAGTTTCCTCCGTCGCTGCTTCGACCCCAGCTGCCACTGCTGCGCTCACCTTCACCCTAGACTCTGGCGCCTCCCGGTGTTTCTTCCGCGACTCCACTATGCTGTCCCCGCTCGCTGCTCGTGCTGCGGTTTCCCTTGCCGACCCCTCCTCCGGTCCGGTAGTCACTCGTAGTTCTACCACCCTTCCCTGCCCGGCGGCTCCTTCGGGCTCGCTTCCAGGCTTGCACGTCCCCTCGTTTTCCAGGAACCTAGTTGGTGTTGGCTGCATCCAGGACCTTGGAGTCAACACTACGTTCCCTGGTCACGAGCAGTTTGCTGTCTGTACTAAGGCCGCCACTGGTGCTCCCCTCGCTACATTCCCCCGGGACCCGGTGTCTGGCCTGTTCACATGGACACCGCGCCCTCCCCCGGTTCGGACGCCTCCCCAGGTAGCTATGTCATCTGAGGTTGCAGCGGCCTGCTCGTGTCGGTCGCTTACTCACCCGACCCTCCTGTGGCACCACCGTCTAGGTCACCCTGCGCTCCTGCATCTCCGTCACATATCACAACACAGTCTTGTCCTAGGTCTCCCAGGGTCGTTCCCCGAGTTGCCCCCCTTCACAGCACCACCGTGCACGCCCTGCGTCGAGGGTCGGCTCCGCCATGCCCCTCACTCCTCCTCTTTCCCCTCCACCACCGCACCGCTACATACCTTGCACATGGACGTCTGGGGCCCCGCCCCCGTCCATGGACCGCGTCGCGAGCGCTACTTCCTCGTGCTTGTCGACGACTACACGCGCTACACTACGGTTTTTCCCTTGGAGCGGAAGGCCGTCGAGCCTGACGTTCTTATCCCCTGGCTAGTCTCTGCGCGTGTCCACCGCGGTCTCCCTATCCTGCGTCTTCACTCTGACCGTGGGGGCGAGTTTGCCTACGGTGTCCTTGGTCGCTTCTGTCGTGCGGAGGGCATCACCCAGACGATCACCCTGCCAAACTCGCCGCAGCAGAATGGGGCCGCTTAGCGAGGCATCAATTTGGTCATGGAGGTGGCTCGTACCTCCATGATCCACGCCGGTGCACCCCATTTTCTGTGGCCGTTCGCGGTTCGCTACGCTGCTCACTAGCTTAACCTGTGGCCGCACCCTCAGCGGCCGCAGGTTTCGCCGACCCTTCTTTGGACCGGGTCTCCTGGTGACGCATATGCGTTCCATGTCTTGAGCTGCCTTGCTTACGTTTGTGCCTCTGGCACGGACAAGCTTACTGCCCGCACTGTCCCCTGTGTCTTCCTTGGTTTCCCCCTTGACTCGTCCGACTGGCACTTCTACCACCCGCTGTCCCACCGTTTCTTTCACTCCCGCGACGTTACCTTTGACGAGTCTGTTTCCTTCTACAACCGCTTTCCACACCGTGGTCCCCCGGTTACCCCCCCCCTGTTCCTGGTTCCCCCGTCCCTGGTAGTCCCACCCCCCCCGCGTCCTTTCCCGTCCGGTGTGTCTCACGTCACTCCCTTCCCGTCGGTTGTCCCGGTTGAGGAGTCTGCTGACTCTGGTGGTCCTGCGGCCCAGTCCTTGCCGCCTGCCCCCCCCCTGGTGTCTCCACCTCCGCCGCCACAGCAGCAGTCGTCGCCGCTGCCGCCGCCGTCGTAGCCGCCGCAACCGCCGTCCCTGCCACAACAGCCGTTCGTCGCCTCTGGTTGTGCTGGAGTTGGGAGCGGTACTGCTGCTGGAGGGATTTCTGGCTCTGGGGGTGTTCCCTCTGGGGGTGCAGGAGTGGAGTGTTCCGGGGGTAGCCGTGGAGCCGCTTACGGCCCTGGATTCAGTGTTGTGCTGCAGCAGCCGCAGTCCCACGCGGTGTCAGCCCTTCGCCTGCTCGGCCTTCCGTCCCCTAACCCTGTGTCTGTTCCTCTCCTGCCGTCCCCTCCTCTTCCGGTCTACGGCCCTGTGCTCCCTCCCCCGGACTCGTCCCCGGCTCGTCTCCCTCCTCATTCCCCTCTTGTGTCTCCTCCTCTGTCTCCAGACCCGACGTCTCCGTCACACGTCTGGTCTCGCCGTCCCTCCCGTGCTCGCCCTGTCTCCCCTGTCTCGTGCTCCCACCCTTTGTTGCTTTGTTCCCACGTGGCTCGTCCTCCCCTCCTCCCGTCGCCTCCTCCGTCCTCCCTTGTCATTGCGCCTCCCCCCTCAGTCTGACTAACTTCGTGCCGCTCGTCCTCTTGTTCCTCGGGTCCTTGCCTCTCTCGTTACCGACCTGTCTGTTTCGGATTCGCGTCTTGACACTCTTGTTGCTGTGGTCGTAGACTTCGCCTCTACCCGCCACCTTGACTACGCCACCGCTCTGGTCTCTGACCCTGCCTGTCCTCCGTCTATCGGGGGTGCTCCTGCCCTCGGCAGTGACGTCCTGGAGGACTGCCAATATGAGCTTGCTTTCCTGTCAGAGGCTGCTCCCCATCTCTGTTCCATGCTGCTAGTCCCTGAGGGTGACCCAGACACTTTCGACATCCCGACCCCTCGCACTTACGTTGAGGCGGATTCGGGACCTTGGGCCTCTCAGTGGATTGCTGCCATGGAGCAGGAGATGGTATCTTGGAGATCCACCGGCACCTACATCGACGCAGTTCCCCCACCTGGGGTGAACGTAGTCGATGGCCGCTGGCTCTTCAAGGTGAAGCGCCCTCCTGGAGAGCCGCCTATGTTCAAGGCGCGCTACGTGGCCAGAGGTTTCAGTTAGCGTGAGGGGGTGGACTTCTTTCAGACCTTCACTCCGACCCCAAAGATGACTACTCTTCGGGTGCTGCTACACATAGCAGCTCAGCGTGACTACGACCTTCACTCCCTCAACTTCTCCACTGCGTTTCTTCAGGGCAGTCTACACGAGCAGGTCTACCTGCGCCGCCCTCAGGGCTTCACTGGTACCTTCTCTCCTGGGACCCAGTGGCTCCTTCGGCACCCCATCTACGGCCTGCGGTAGGCTCCCCGTGAGTGGCACGACACGCTACGTGCTACTCTTGCTGACCTGCAGTTCTTTCCATCCTCTGCAGACCCCTTGCTCTTCATTCGTGCTGGCCAGACTCCGTTCTACATCATTGTTTACGTAGACGACCTGGTCTTCGCCACTGCACACAGGGACGCACTTGCCTCCGTGAAGGCAGAGCTGCTGAAGAGACACACCTGCACTGACCTTGGAGAACTGCGCCACTACCTTGGCTTGCAGATCTCCAGGGACAGAGCAGCGCGCACCATCACCTTGACTCAGTCACACTTGGTGCGCCAGGCCCTTCAGAGGTTCGGCCTTCAGTTCTCCTCTGCACAGCCCACCCCTCTGCCTCTAGATCACAGGCTCTCCGCTCCAGTTCCTAAGGAGTCAGTAGAGCCCAGTGGTCCTTACGCAGAGCTGGTGGGTTGCCTGATGTACCTGATGACTTGCACTCGCCCAGATCTCGCATACCCTCTCAGCATCTTGGCTTGCTTTGTGGCCACAGGTAGACACCGACCGCAGCACTGGTCCGCCGCTAAGAGGGTCTTGCGTTATCTTGCAAGTACAACGGGCATGGGGCTAGTGCTAGGAGGACGCAGGCCAGTGGTCCTTACTGGACACACAGATGCTTCTTGGGCAGACGACGCCGAGACCCTCAGGTCCTCGCAGGGCTACTGCTTTAGCCTTGGTTCAGGTGCCGTCTCGTGGAGAGCTACCCGCTCCTCGTCTGTTGCCCACTCCAGCTGTGAGGCTGAGATCTACGCTGGTGCCATGGCGGCACAGGAGCTCCGCTGGCTGACCTTCTTGCTCACTGACTTAGGTGAGCGGCCTAGCTCTGCCCCGGTCCTGTTCGCTGACAACAGGGCCATGATCCTCCTGTGTCAGGAGCCTCGACTCGAGGGCAGAGCGAAGCACATCCAGCTTCGGTACTTCCTCCTGCGTGAGCTACAGCAGCGTCGCCAGGCTCGCGTAGTACACTTGGCCTCCAGTGCCAACACAGCTGATATCTTTACGAAGGCGCTTGCGCCTAAAGATCATCAGCGGCACTGTTTACAGCTAGGTCTCGTTCCTGTAGTGTCTCACTTGCTAGGGCCTTGACTTTGTACTGTCCTTTATATATATTTTACCCCGACTGGCCTTGTGGCCTCTCCCAGTGGCTGGACTAGTAGTGCCGCCCTGGTCTTGCTCTTGCCTTTTCTGTTCTCCTTTTGACTGGTCTTTACACCCTTGTCTCAGAGGCTAGACTAGTAGTGCCGCCCTGAGCTGCTTGTTCCCTTGTTAGGCACTGCCCCTATATAGTCTTGGGGGTGTGTCAAACATAACTTATGTTGTTACTCTTGACTATATAGGTCTGTGCCTTAGAGGGTACAGCAATCTAGATTTTATTGCCCTGTATCTGCCTATTCTAGTAATTATCTCTTTCTAACAGGGTATACCGGTATATTGAAGCACGGTATGTCAAACATATTTGTACCCGTATAAAACACCCGCCGTAATTGAGCTCCCCCGGGTAGCTTGAGCGGGTATGGCTGTTTTTTTTTTTTTTTTATGGATATACACAACACCCAACTCTCGGACGTGAAAACTTTTGAACGCCCCCCTGCCACCTAGAATCTCCATTTTTAGCAGGAAACACCAGAATTTCGCGGTACGTAGATGTGTGGAGCGATTCGTTTCTTCCACTCTTGCTGGGGCAAGCGCATGCACGTCAAAGCAAGTGGGGAAAATGAGCTCGTGGCCATCGCGATGCGGGTACTTAGGTAGGAGACGAATCTGCCCGAACGAAAACAAAAACACCGAGAACATAGAAATCCGAAATTTGCATACTGTACTCGACTTTCGCGTGTCTCGCCAAATCAAACGTGTGCCGACTGGTTGTTCTGGCTGTCGAGCAGGGCCGCTGATTCGTTTTGGGGCACGCTGATCGCTCAGGGTCCCCCCCCCTTCAGCTCCCTGTCTTTTCAGGCCTCTCAAAAAAATTTACGCTGATCAATCAGGGTGTTGTAAAAAAAAAGCGCTGAATAAACAGACTCAACTACAGAAAACACGCTGTTCAAATACCACTTGCCATTATTTGTCACAGGTCATGATTAAAGTCTTGGTCGGTCACAGTCAAGTTGGCATGAGTGACAGGGGGGGTGGATGGGGAAATCACGGAAATTACGGGTGGGGGGGTTGTGGCTCGAAATCCACTATAAGGGCGTGGTACTTCGGCAAAATCTGGGTTGCGCAACTTGGCCGAGTTGCGGAATTTGCGAAAGTAACGGGTTCCGTGAATAATCGTCAAACAAGTTGGCAAACAGATTGAGAGAGATGTGCAACGCGGGTTGCGCAACTCTCAAAATTTGCTGGCTTCGCGCCGGCCGATACGCCCAAAGGCAGCAACTCACAATGCGAAAACTGATTTCGCTCGAGAAATACGGTATGGTTACGGATGTTGGTGTCCCATTTCAGGCAATTCGTATTCTTCGTCGCAACCCGATGTTCCAAATGAGTTGCGATTCCCGCCCAAAAAGCGCAATCCGAGGTTCCAACATCGGGTTGCGCTCACCGGGACGGATTTCGCGAATTACGCTTCCCGAGTTACGCAACTTAGGCATGTTTAGCCGAAGTACTATGCCCTTACACGTATCAGGGTCGGTCCCGAATGCGACGCTGGAAAAACAGGCCTCACTACACTAGGCAAGCTGATCGATTAGGGTTCACTTCTAAAAAAACGCTGAAATTTCAGGCTCGTGTTAAAAAAAACCCTGTCTCATCAGAGTCACCCCTAAAAAACACCCTGATTTTACCCTGAATCAGGGTAAAAAGCCTGTAATTTGAGGCCCTGCTGTCGAGTGACCCGCTGGGGTTACCCTTGAGAAGATCATCGGGGAAGGGCCACAGGTGCTGAGCCTGGAGGGCTATGGGCGCACTGACCCGCTATTAACAAGCCCTTTTAACTCAGTGGTTAGTGGCTGAGTCACTAACTCTGGCAGCATCCTCACTCACACCGCACGCGCAGTGCCAATGTGGCATGCAGATGGGCAATATCGTCCGGTATGCAATGAGATGACCAAAAGTGGGTATCTGACTCAAATGAAAGTGGTGAAACATGCACACTTGAATTCCAATAAAAAAAAAAAACATATGCACATTCCATAACTCCTGGTTTTTTTTTTTTTTTTTTTTTTTTTTTTTTTGGCCTTTAATTTCACCCTGCCCAAAATTTCGCTGCATTTTTATTAACACCATGGGGTGTTTTATACGGGGAATTGCGGTAATAGGCTAGATAGGTAGGTGCATGCTCTTGTAAAATAAAACCACATGAACAAAACCAACCTGTATGCCTCATTCTAGTCAACTTTTCTACTCTGTGATGGTATCACGCACTAGGTTAGTGTCACATGGTCGAATGTGTCGAGGAAACGTTGCACTATCGATTAGTACAGGGCGCTTTTATACTTCCAGAGTACATCAGGTAGCCAGGTTTATCTTATCCTAGGGGAATAGACCCTTCTAGAAGATAGAATCACCCTGCGTATAGCCACGCGAGGCTATTGGCTTTAAGGGATTACAGCAGGATTACGCTAGATAGAGCGCACCAGTACATCCCAAGCCTGGTCGGTGATATAATTATAATAGCAGGATAAACCAAAGGTTAATGGAAAAGGAAGAATAGGAAACCAAATGAGATGGAATAAAAGAGAAATGAAAAAGGAAGGAAATAAGAAAAGGCCAAGTGGTGTAACGGGGTCGTACTCTCACACTTCCCCCCCTCAAAGCTGGGTGGTAGAAGTAACACCCTGCTTGACAAGGTAGTCATGCAGAGGACGACGGGCGTTACCCATGTCGGACTCAGGTACCCAGCTGTCCTCAGAAGGATCATAACCCTTCCAACGGATGAGAAGCTCCACGGTGCCATTCCGACGACGGCGGTGTGCGAGCACGGACTCGACCTCATACTCGGGTTCATTCTGGACGAGGACGGGCGGTGGCGGCGGCGGTTGGCGTCCGACAAAAATCGTGTTCGGGTCCCGATAGGGCTTCAGAAGTTGGACGTGGAAGGCGTTGTGAATCTTCCAGGTAGCTGGCAGGCGTAAGCGGAAGGTAACAGGAGTGACCTGTGCTTCAACGAGAAAAGGCCCGCAGAAGCGAGGTCGAAGTTTAGATGGGAGATGGCTGATGTCCAGGTTGCGGGTGTCAAGAAGCACCTGGTCTCCCACCGTGATGGTGTGATCGTTGCGATGGCGATCGGCCTGGCACTTCTGTTGCTGTTGAATGTCGAGTAGGCGTTTGTGGGTCCGATCCCAAAGCTGATGCATGGTTGTGATGAAATCATGTGCTGGTTGGACTGTAGCTGATGCTGTTGGTTTTTGTGGTGTGAGTGGGTGGCGTCCGTAGCAGAGGAAGAACGGCGTCTGTCCAGTAGCGGCATGTGTAGTATTGTTGTAAGCAAACTCTAGTACGGGCAGGTGCAAGTCCCATTTGGATATCTCGTCCTTGCAGGCTGCTCGGAGGAGTTGCTCAACAATTTGGTTGAGGCGCTCGGTCTGTCCGTCTGTCTGCGGATGGTAAGCAGATGACATGACGAGTTTGGTCCTGAGGAGAGACATAAGTTCCTTCTAGAACTTGCTGGTGAACTTGGGGTCTCGGTCAGAGATGAGTGTGGTTGGAATGCCATGCTGTGAGATGATGTATCGAACGAAGAGTTGTGCTGTTTCTTCGGTGCGTGATGTCGTGTGTGTCGGGATGAAGTGTCCCATTTTGGAGAACTTGTCAATGACGACAAGGATGGCGTCATGACCGCTGGAGGTAGGTGGTAACCTGGTGATGAAGTCCAGGCTAACCACTTGCCATGGCTGTTCTGGGACAGGAAGAGGCTGTAGCAGTCCCGCCTTTTTCTGCTTGCTGCTCTTCATCCGCTGACATGTATCACACGAGGTGACGAATTTCTGGACATCTTCTGCTAAGTGGAGCCAGTAGTAGTGCTTTGCGATACCGGTGAGCGTCTTGTTGCTACCGAATTGTCCGGCGTAGAGGACGTCGTGGTATTCTTCGAGTAGTAACTGGCGCAAAGGAGGGTAATTGGGTACCCAGACTTTCGTTGATCCTTTCCGGTACGCGATGTCACTGTCCCACTGTAGCAGATCTCCATTTTTTGCCAAGGGAATTTCGGGGTCGGTGGCGTACCCGTGTGTGAAGAGTCCCTTGAGTAGTGGATTCATCCCTTCGACCTGAATAGCGGCTACGTGTGCAGGCCGGCTGAGAGTGTCTGCTTTGTTCTTGTGACTGGGCTTGTACACGATGTCGTAGTGGAAGTGTGTCTCGAGGAAGTCGATCCACCGGACCTGCCGCCTGGAAAGGTTGGGTTGTGTCTTCAAGTATTTCAGGCTGCAGTGGTCAGTGTAGACGGTTGTTCTTCGTCCTTCGAGATAGCATCTCCATGCTTTGAAGGCGATGATGATAGCCAGGGCCTCCTTGTCGTGTATTGGGTAGTTGAGTTCTGTCCCGTGTAGTTTCTTACTTAGGTAAGCGATTGGTTGCAGTCCATTCCCTTGATCTTGCATCAAGACTGCTCCCACTGCTTGGTCACTGGCGTCAGCTTCGATGACGTAGTCGCGTTCGGGATCTGGCAAAATGAGTACCGGTGCGGACGTAAGTGCTTGCTTCAGCTGCTCTACGGCTTCCTGGTGCTTCGGCTCCCATTTGTAGGGCGTGTTCTTCTTCAGCAGATTCGTGAGTGGTGCTGCGATTTTCGCATACTGTGGCACGAACCTGTTGTAGTAATTAGCGAAGCCTAGGAACTGCTGCAACTCCTTCACGTTCTTGGGTGTCTTCCACGTGCGTACGGCCTCGATTTTCTTGGGGTCGACGTGAACTCCTTGAGCGCTCGCCATGTGTCCTAGGAACTGGACCTTTTCAAGGGCGAATTCGCTCTTGGATAGTTTGACGTAGAATCGTTCTCGTCGAAGAATTTCGAAGACGCGTCGCAGGTGTTCGACGTGCTGCTTCATGTCGCGCGAGTAGATGAGTATGTCGTCCAGGTACACCACCACGCACTCGTCCAAAAGTGGTCGTAGAATGTGGTTCATTTCGGCTTGGAACGTTGCCGGTGCGTTGGTGAGTCTGAATGGCATTACCAAATACTCGTACGATCCATACCGAGTTCGGAAAGCAGTTTTGTGGATAGAGTTGTCCGCCATGCGTATCTGCCAGTATCCGGACCGCAGATCCAGTTTGGAAAATACCGTAGCTCCCCGAAGCTGGTCAAGCAGGTCATTGATTCGCGGTATCGGATATTTATTCTTGATGGTCTGCTTGTTAAGAGCTCGGTAGTCGATGCACATGCGCAGGCTTCCGTCCGGTTTCGGTGTGAAGAGTACTGGGGCACCGTACGGCGAAGTGGATGGTCGGATGAGTCCTTTGGCTAGGAGATACTCGATTTGTTTTTTCATGTCGGTCAGCTCCGTAGGGCTGAGCCGATATGGTGCTCGGAAGGTCGGCTTCGAACCCGGTTCCTCCACGATCTCGTGTTGATGCGTTCGGTTTGGCAGTAGCTCATTCGGAAGATCGTCCGGAAGAATATCTTGGAACTACTTCAATAATTCCTGATCTTTCCTGGAGGTTCCGAGGTTCTCTCCCTGCCGTTCTCCGCCTTTGTTGCTATTGCCAGGAACCCTGTGTCGGTTCGCTTCACGTCCTTCTCGAATCGTGCGAGTGTCTCCACTGGGATATCTCCTGTATCGTCCCAGTTGGGTAGCTGTACTCTCCGTCCATTGTTGTAGATGCTTGCGGTGCGGTTCACCCAGTTGATCTCGGGGTTGAATCTTTTTAGGAAGTCTCGCCCGAGGATCAGGTCAAGCCCTTTGATGTTGGTGATGGGAAGTGCAGGTCTCCAGCGCAGTGGTCCAATTTGTAGGTGTAGCACTGCTTCACCGTGTACTGGTAACTTGCTGCCGTCCACCATCGTTGCAGAGAATCCTGAAGGCTTGTACTCTCCCCGAAGTCGGTCGATTACTGCCTTGTCGCAGACGGTGTGTGATGCTCCACTGTCCACGAGTGCTTGGAGGCGTCGTCCTTTGCAGATGACCTCGAGCACGAAGGGCAGTCGTTGCTCGGAGTACCCAAAGATAGTTTCATTGATTGGGTCATAGGGTACATCCCAATATTCCGTACACACCTTTGTGTTGCTATCTACTCCTGAGCTGGCAGCTGGCCGAGGCTGCTTGGAGAACAGCTCTTCTCCAGGGCCCGGAGTTTCCCTGACGACTGTGCGCGTTACTGATGCCGAAGAACTGGATGCATCCGGAGGAGGTTTTTGGGGTTTGTGCAGCTTCTTATAGACCCCCAGCTTCCTCTTGAGATGCTTCAGCTCCACCGACGTCTTCCCTGGGGAACGGGTAGTCGTTGTGGGCTGGTGTCGGGAGAGGACGTTGACTCCGTGGAAAGGTCGGCTTCTTTCCACACTCCTTAATTTTTTCCCCAAGTTGTCCGGTACCGGTATAATCTCCACAGTTGTCTGCTTCTTTTGGAGTCCTTCCCGAATTTTCTCCAAGGCTCTAGCCCCTCGAACATCATAAGTTTTCATTAAATCATCTTTATAAGATAACTTTAACGAATTCTTATAATTTCTTGGGTCTTCAAGGAGTTTCCCCGTCTCGGCAGAGTCTTTTTTCGCGGAGTCGTATTTTTCCTCTGCGATTTTCCCTGGCGAAGACTGGTCGTGGGGTGGAGATTTTCCCCCATCATTTCCTCCTTCTCGCGTCGAATCAGCTTCGTCGAAGTTGATTTTCCCGGAATCCCGCGGCCGCTTTCGGATCTTTTTATTTTCGCCAGCTAGATCCGCAATCACTGGCGACTCCCGTTTTTTGGCTTCTGATTGGCTGAAGGAATTCCGCCACTGTTGTGTGCCCGATACTCTACGCGTGCGGCTTTCATTTTGCTGCAGTCGAAGATTCGATGACCCGGCACCCCGCAAAAATCACACGTGTAATTGGTGTTTTTCGGACGTGGCCGCCCCTCGAATCTGTCGACTTCCATCGGGTCGGCGAACGTGGTGTGAGCCGAGCGGTCGCCCTGTCGCGTACTGCCGACGTGCGTCCGTCGTGTTCCAGCGTTGACCATGTCGAAGCGCTCCGCTGCCGAAACGATGTCACTGTAGCTCGCGTAGTTTGACGCTGCGACTTGTCGTTTGACTTCGGTCTTCAGCCCGGCGAGGTACGATTGTACTTTTTCCCCTTCGGTCAGGTCGGGAATGCGGTTATAAAATTCCTCCATCTGCTGCGTGTACTGCACTACACTCTCGAACTGTAAGTGTCGATGAATTTTTTCCCGGGCAAGGAAACTGGAATTTATCGGCTCGAAGCGTTTCAGCAGGTCAGCGCGGAACTGCTGCCACGCAGCTTCACCATGGATGAAGGTACTGTTGCCGCCAATCCACTCGAGTGCCGGCCCTCGCATCAGTGTCGCCGCGAGTCGTACACGTTGACCATCCCAGACTGGCGAGCTCCATCCGACGGCTGCGAAGTAGATCTCCATCCTGGCGATCCATCTACGGGCGTCGGAGTTTCGATCGCTCGGATCGAACGGCTCAGGTGGGCGCGGTTTCGGAGCCTCAAGAAACTGCTGCGACTGCTGCGTCGTCGCCGTTGTCGTCTCGTGCTGCGCTCCGGCGAGTCGAGTTACTCGCTCGAACTCGTTTCGCCACGCTTCGCGATCCGCTCGCATTTCCTCCTGAAGGGCTGCGATGCGTGCGAAGAGCTGCTGGGTAACCTCGGTGTTGTGGAAGGTTGCCATCCTGTTCAAAACACACACGGAGGGGGTAATTCGAAAATCGCGGAGCTGGTGCTTACCAGAATCGGCGTCGAATTGGTCGCCCCTGGCGGTTTTTCGAGGCAGGTTTTCCCGCTGCTGCTGCTTTGTTGAGCGCGGCCGAGTGAGAAAAGCTCCGATACCAAGTGTCACAGGATCGAATGTGTCGAGGAAAGGTTGCACTATCGATCAGTACAGGGCGCTTTTATACTTCCAGAGTACATCAGGTAACCAGGTTTATCTTATCCTAGGGGAATAGACCCTTCTAGAAGATAGAACCACCCTGCGTATAGCCACGCGAGGCTATTGGCTTTAAGGGATTACAGCAGGATTACGCTAGATAGAGCGCACCAGTACATCCCAAGCCTGGTCGGTGATATAATTATAATAGCAGGATAAACCAAAGGTTAATGGAAAAGGAAGAATAGGAAACCAAATGAGATGGAATAAAAGAGAAATGAAAAAGGAAGGAAATAAGAAAAGGCCAAGTGGTGTAACGGGGTCGTACTCTCACAGTTAGGTCCTCCCCGCCCACCCACGCTTCTGCTCACGCCCTAGCCCTAGCCGCCCATTCCTAGCCGCCCCTTAGCGCCCCGTCAGCCCCGTGCACCCCACCGGCCCCGTTAGCCCCTTAGGCCCGTTAGCGCCCCCCGTCGGCCTCGTGCGCCCTCACGGTCCAGCACGCCCTCTCTGCCCCGTTAGCGCCCAGTCGGCCCCGTGCGCCCCGCCTGCCCATTAGCGCCCCGCCAGCACTTTCGTGCCCCCACGGCCCCATTAGCGCCCTGTCGGCCTCGTGCGCCCCTCTGGCCCTGCTTGCCCCGCCGGCCCGTTAGTGACCTTTCGGCCCGTTAGCGCCCTCCCGGCCCCGTTCGAGCCCCGTTGGCCCCGTCGACGCCCCGCCGGCCCGTTAGCGCCCAGCTGGCCCGTCAGCGCCCCACCGGCCCGTTAGCGCCTTATCGGCCCCGTGCGACCACTCGCCCCGCCGGCCCGCTCGTGCCCTCCTGGCCCCGTTAGCGCCCTGTTGGCCCCGTGCGCCCCTTTGGCCCCTTAGCGCCCCGCCGGCCCGCTCGCACCCTCACCGGCCCTGCCTGCGCCCCGTCGGCCCTGTGCACCCCGTCGGCCCTTATCAGCCAGTCGGCCCGCTAGCCGCCCAGCCCGCCAGCTCTAGCTCCGCCGGCCCCCGCTTCCTCGGCCGCCCGCCGGCCCGTTGAGCCCCTGCGGCGACCCACTGGACCTGGCTCCCTCAGCGCCGGCCTCTCTGCCAGCTGTCTCCACCGCTCTCCACCGCCCTTCACCGCACTCCACCACACTCCACCACACTCCACTGCACTCCACCGCACTCCACTGCACTCCATCACACTACACCGCACTCCACCCTCCTCCACCGCCTCCTCCTCCTGTCCTCCTCACTCTGTCAGTGGCCGTCAGCAGCTTCAGCAGTGGCGATGGCGGAGTCACAGCTCCGTCATGACGCAGAGGGTCGGGCGCTCGACTTTGAGGCGAGGCTCGTCGACCTCCGGCGTCACCTTACAGGTCAGCGCCAGGACGGTCACTCCCTGGCTGTTCATGTCAATGGCCTACTTCCCCGCCCCCCTGCCCCTGCTGCCCTCCCTGCTGCCCTCCTTGCTGCCCCACCTCTGCTGAGCGTGAGGCCTTTTCCGCTGCTACACTTGAGGGTGCCGTCTGGGACTTGCGCGACGCTATCGCCCAACTTGCTATTAGCCGTGCGCTCCCGATGTCTGAGCGTCCTCGCTTCACCACTGTAACGAACGCCAAGGCCTTCCTAGATGTTGTCATTGCCTGCTATTCCACCCCGGCCACTGCCTCTGCCGGTCGCCTGATCCTCCCCATGCTGTTCCCTGATCTTGCGTCCTTCCCCACTGTCGCCGACTTTGCCACACACCTCCGCGCGTTTGAGATGAGCTACCGCGCTGCTAGCACTGAGCTACAGCTCACTGACTTCCCGCCGCCGTTCTGCACTACCCTTAATCTCATCGCCAAGTGCCTCCCTGCCCGCCTAGCCACAGCCCGCGACCACTTCCTTAGTCAGCAACCGGGTGACCTCACTCTCACCGCCTTCGTCACTGTCCTGTCTGAGATAGAGACCCACCAGCGCAGTATCGCTCAGTCCAGCGGTACTGCGTCGGTACCTATCTTTCAGGGATGTGCTCCCTCCTAGTGCACTTACTCTGACGTCTCTGTTGCTGTTGCTGAGACCGCTGCTGCAGCCTCAGCGCAGAAGCATCCGGGTAAGGGTCGACGCCCCAAAGGGGGGCGTGGTGGGGGGAAGGGGGGTGGCGGCGGTGAGCGCGGGGACGGTGGTTCAGATGAGGGGACCGGGGCTGGTGTCCCGGAGCAGCCGCCGCAGCAGACGCAGCCTCAACAACAGCAGCAGCAGACTCAGCAGCCGCAGCAGCCGCAGCCGGCTGTTGCCAGCGCTTTGCTCTCCTTCACACTCGACTCCGGTGCGTCTACCTGCTTCTTCCACGACCACGCTTCCCTTGCACTTGCAGATCCCTCCTCAATTCCGGTAGTTGCACGTAGCTCCACCACCCTGCCCTGTCCGGCGGCCCCCTCGGGAGCTCTTACAGGCCTGCACATCCCCTCGTTCTCTAGAAACCTAGTTGGTGTCGGCTGACTTCAGGACCTCGGCGTCAACACCACATTCCCCGGACACGAGCGGTACGCTATCTGTACCGAGACCGCCTCAGATGCCCCCCTTGCAACGTTCCCTTGGAACCCTGTGTTCGGCCTATTTACGCTTGACACTGCATCCCCCTCGGTGAGGGCATCCCCCCAGGTAGCTGCGGCTTGCTCGTGTCGGTCGCTCACTCACCTGTCGTTGCTGTGGCACCACCGCCTAGGTCACCCTGCACTCCCATGTCTACATCACATGTCTCAGTACGGTCTTGTCCTAGGTCTTCCTGCGTTACTCCCTTCCCTACCTCCCTCGCCTGAGCCGCCGTGCACACCCTGCGTCGAGGGCCGGCTGCGCCGTGCTCCTCACTCCTCCTCCTTCACCCTGCCACCGCGCCACTCCAGACCCTGCACCTAGACGTCTGGGGTCGAACCCCCATCCCCGGGCCGCGTCGAGAGCGCTACTTCCTGGTGCTTGTCGACGACTACACGCGCTACACCACGGTGTTTCCTCTGAAGCGGAAGGCCGACATGCCTGACATTCTGATCCCGTGGGTCGTAGCTGCGCGAGTCCGCTGCGGTCTCCCCGTGCTATGTCTCCACTCCGACCGTGGTGGCAAGTTTGCCTCCGGTCAGCTTGGTCGATTCTGTCGTGCAGAGGGCATCACCCTGTCCTACACCATGCTGGACTCCCCACAGCAAAATAGGGTCGCTAAGCGATGCATCGGCTTGGTCATGGAGGTGGCCCGTACCTCCATGATCCATGCTGGTGCACTCCATTTTCTGTGGTCGTTCGCTGTTCGCTACGCCACTCACCAGCTGAACCTGTGGCCTCACTCCAAGCGGCCGCAGGTTTCACCGACCCTCCTCTAGACCGGGTCTCCTGGTGACGCGTCTGCGTTCCGCGTCTGGGGATGACTTGCTCACGTTCGTGCCTCTGGCACGGAAAAGCTCACTGCCCGTACTGTCCCCTGTGTCTTCCTTGGTTTCCCTCCTGACTCGTCTGATTGGCTCTTTTACCACCCGTCGTCTCACCGCTTCCTGCACTCGGGTGACGTCACTTTTGACGAGTCTGTCTCCTTTTAACGTCGCTTTCATTACCGGGGTCTCTTTGTTCCCCAACCTCTGTTTCAGGTTCTCACTCCCCCGGCAACCCCTGCTCACCTCCTCACGGCGCAGTTCTCGCCACCTGCCTCTTCCTCGCTGTCCCCTCCTCTGTCGTAGCAGTCGGTGCCGCAGCCGGCGTCGCACCCGCAGCAGCAGTCACCGCCGTCGCAGCAGCAGCCGCCGCCGTCGCAGCAGCAGCACCCGTTCGTGGCCTTTGGGGGTGCTGGCATTGAGGAGGGTGCTAGTCCTAGGGTTCCTGTCGTGCCTTGTCCCGGCGGGCTCGGGGGTGGCACCGGTGCTGGAGAGGGTTCTCGCTCTGGGGTTGCTCGTTCTGGGGGTGCTGGAGTGGAGTGTTTTAGAGGTAGTCGCGGTGCAGCTGGCGGTCCAAGTCTTGGCGTCGAGCAGCAGCAGAAGTAGTCGCCGCCGGAGTCAGCCCTTCGCCTGCTCCGCCTTCCCTCCCCTGACCGCTCACCTGCGCCTCCCTCGCCACCTCCTTTCCTTCCTGCCTATGGTCCTGTGTTTCTTCCGTCGGACTCGTCCCTGGCCCTTTTCCCACATCGTTCCCCCCTTGTGTCTCCTCCTCTGTCTCTGGACCCGACGCCTCCGTTTCACGTCTGGTCTCGCTCGTGCTCGTCCTCTCTCTCCTATTCAGCGCTCTCATCCTATGTTGCTTCGTTCCCACGTGTCTCGTCCTCCCCTCCTCCCGTCTCCTCCATCGTCGCTCGTTGTCGCGCCTCCCCCTCTGTCTCACTACCTTCGTGCTGCTCATCATCTTGTTCCTCGGGTCCTTGCCTCCCTCGCTACTGACCCGTCTGTTCCTGTCTCGAGTCTTGACGCTCTTGTCGCTGCTGTCACTGACTTCGCCTCTACCCACCGCCTTGACTATGCCACTGCTCTGGTCACTGACCCTATCTGTCCTCCGTCCGTCGAGGGTGCCCCTATCCTTGGCAGTGACGTCTTAGAGGGCAGGCAGTACGAGCTTGCTTTCCTGTCAGAGGCTGCTCCCCATCTCTATGCCCTCACTCCTCGTCTGTTGCCCAGTCTAGCTCTGAAGCTGAGATCTACGCTGGTGCCATGGTGTCACAGGAGCTCCGCTGGCTGACCTTCTTGCTCACCGACTTAGGTGATCGGCCTTGCTCTGCCCCGGTTCTGTACGCTGACAACAGGGCCATGATCCTCGTGTGTCAGGAGCCTCGACTTGAGGGCAGAGCGAAGCACATCCAGCTGCGGAACTTCTTCCTGCGCGAGCTACAGCAGCGTCTCCAGGCCCGCGTAGTACACTTGGCCTCCGGTGCCAGCACAGCTGATATCTTTACTAAGGCACTTGTGCCTAAAGATCATCAGCAGCACTCTTTGTAGCTTGGTCTAGTTCCTGTAGACTCTCACTTGCTAGGACCTTTATTGTGTACGCCTATATTTTTTCATACTGGCCTTGTGGCTTCTCTTCCAATGGCCGGAGCATTAATGCCGCCCTGGTTTGCTCTTGTCTTGATTGTACTCTTGCTAACTGATGTTCGGACTCTTGTCTCAGAGATTGGACTAGTAGTGCCACCCTGAGCTGTGTGCTTCTTGCTCAGCACTACCCCTTACCTAGCCTAAGGGGTGTGTCAAATTATACATACATTTGCATGTAGAAGTTCTAGGCTAGAATAGGTATGTGTTCTTAGAGAGTACAACCCAAACCCTATATCTTCCTTGTTCTCTCTTCCTGCTAATTCATTCTAATATTCTAATAGTGTGGACTTTGTTAGAAGGGTAACTTAGGTAGGAAGGAAGGCGGCCATGAAATGGCGAGAGGTTTAGGAGCTAGGAGGGGAAGTTGACGAGAGAAAAAATAGATGGAATAGAAGAGAGAGAGGCATACAAGGAGGTAGTTGTACCCTCTGCATTTGAGTTCAGTAACCCCTACCAAGTCAACAATTATATAACAAATATAATTTAACCCACCCCCTAGGCTTGATAGTGGCAAACCCACACACACCCACACCCCCTAACCTAGCACCCCCATACTCAGTAGCAGCGACAGCTACTTCAGCACGGTCAACCCCACGGCACGTGAGGCGGGGCGACGTCGACAACGAGGACAGCTGCTGCAACGGCGGGGACGGCGGCAGCGTCAACAGCGGCGGCGCCGGCGGCGTGTGGCGGCGTGGCCAGCGGCACCATTTGCGGTGGCGGCGGCTTCGACGACAGCTGCCGGCAACGGCGGAGCTCGCAGCACTCGGCGGCGTGGCCGGGCTCCGCGACGGTGGGACGGCCGGCGCGAAGTAGCCGTCGACTGCGGCAAGGAAGAGGGGACGCAGCGGATGGGGGGCGGGGCTTCAGCAGCGGAGTCCGGGAGCGTGCCACCCCGTGTGGCGCGCTGGCTGCATGCGGGCGTGCTGGCCAGCGCTAAGAAGAGGCGCTGGCCGCTGCCGTCCGTGCCGTCCGCGCGCTATCGCGTAGACGCCGCGGCAGCACGACGGCGCCGTCACGCCGCCACGGCTTGACGTCGACGCCACGACAGCGCGACGCCGCGGCAGCACAACGCGGCCGGCGGCACGACGATGCGGCCACAGCAGCACGACGCGGCCGCCATGGCAGCGAGAGAGAGAGAGAGAGAGAGAGAGAGAGAGAGAGAGAGAGAGAGAGAGAGAGAGAGAGAGAGAGAGAGAGAGAGAGAGAGAGAGAGAGAGAGAGAGAGAGAGAGTAGAAGAGCGTGGCGGAAGCGTGAGGAGCAGTCCCACAAGGAACGAACAGCTCTGATTCCGAATTAGAAGACTAACTTAGCTAGGAAGGAAGGCGGCCATGAAATGGTGAGAGGTTTAGGAGCTAGGAGGGGAAGTTGACAAGAGAAAAAAGAGATGGAATAGAAGAGCGAGAGGCATACAAGGAGGGAGTTGTACCCTCTACATTAGAGTTCAGTAACCCCTACCAAGCCTACAATTATATAACAAATATAATTTAACAGACTTAGCTTAATTTTTTGGGTTGCGAGGGGTGTGCGAGGAATGCCTCTGGGATAGAGGACCTAGGCGAAATTCCTTAGCAGGGGGGATTGAGGGAGTGGTTTCTCGAAATGTTAGCAAAAATTATGCGCCCGCAACCGTAAAAGCTGAGCTGGGTGAATGAGAATCCTTGTTGACCTGGCATAGCCGGTCGGGTGTGTGGACCAAAAAACACCCTGAAAAAGGTAGGTAAGGAAAATATACTGGGTCTGCTAGCGAACAAAACCTTCAGGCTAGTTCTTCCTTCCAGCCCATCGAGCGAGCCAGGGCACATCAGCAAGGGTGGAGAAATCCCCTCGACACATCAGCAAGCGTGGAAAATCTCTCCCCCCCCCCCCCCCTCCCCCCCCCCACCCCACCCCACGAGAAGTATGACTTCCGAGGCGTTTGAATGTACGAAAAACAGAAATATAGTACATCGTGTAATATACTACAGTTATGCGATAAACTTTCTTTTATTTTTTTCCGACACATCAATTGTTTTCATCTGAAAAATCATACTTGTGCATTCTTTCCGTCTGAACGTCAGACGAAGGCAAAAAAGTTGCCCTGAATATCACGCAGGCCTAAAAGTTAGCAAGGACCCTGCTCTTGAGTCCCTCATACGATTGAATGGATGACCAGATTCCATATATATCAAATCCTGTTTATGATGAGTAAAATGTGAGATTCACACAGAGCCAAAACTGCTTGACGAATACCGTATTCTCCCGGATACATTACCTGCCAGAATTAAGCTCCCATGGGTGGCTTGAGCGGGTTTGGTGTTTAATAAATTGGATCTAGTTACCACCAGGCCTCTGGATAGGATAAGAAGTACTCTTTCTTGTAAGGGTACTCGATTGTTGCCACTTTTTCTGTAAGGCTATATTTTTAAGCTACTTTGTAATATAAGGGTCCTAAATATTTGTACTTTTTCACATAAGGGTATAACTCCGGCGCAGCCTTACACTTTACTGTACCGTAGTTTACTGGATCTCGCGTGATCAGACGACCGACATGTTGCAGATCTGATGTGACGACGTGCCTTGGGCTTCTCTCGACAGGGTGCGCCAAGATTTTTGTTTGTTAGCGCTGAAGTGGAGGGAATGCCACACCTCGGTAATTTTGCTGTTATAATTTTTGTGGTCATGGGTTAGGGTTTTTTTCTATATCAGTGCGTTCAGTACCAGGGAACCAAACTTCGCGAACTACCAAATCGAAATGAACAGAAATTCGCTTTTTGACCCTCGGACCTCACTGTTTCGCGTTTCAGACTGCATTTCGGGTTTGTTGTTCCTCATTCCCTAGACCCTTCATGGTCGCGACCTGAGTTCCGTTGTGAGTGATTTATGCGACACTCGTGTTTTCGTCAATTTAGTGAGCTGTAGGGTACTTGAGGGGCAGCCCAGAGGCTTGGTAAAAAAAGTGTGCTATGCACTGACTACCCAAATGTGAACAGTGTTTGGGCTGCCTATATAATTCATAGTTGCCAGACATGCGAGTTAAGGTGTTCCAAATACAAGCCTTTTTGGATTTAGGGCTGATGCCACCCTGAGTGATTGTGCCCCTCTCGTTTTTTTTTTTGTTCTTTCATTTCTTTAACTAATGCAGTGGAGGATTCGACACTATCGACACGAATTGAGCATTCAAGATGGCAGATTTTGTATCTGTGTGTCTCGAGTGAGTGGCAGCCATAAAAAAACGTAAACCATTACAGTAGCAAAAGAAAATGACGGCGGGAATCTCCATCGTACGCGGGCAGGGGCCAGTTAAAAACTCGTGAAAACATAAATACAAGTCGCCGATATTTCGTAGGCGTGAGATTTCCTCGCCGAAGTGGGTAGGGGGGAAGAGAAGGTGTGACATATCACGTCCAGAACTTTCTTTTCGTTTCCGGCTACCCTGAAATTTCAAGGTAGTTATTCCCCCAAGTCTGTCTTGAACACACTTGGCATTGGGGGACTTAGCCGAATCCTCCTGATTGCGAGGTGTATGGGAGGATTGTCTCTGTTAGTGGGGGACTTAGCCGAATCCTCTGGGTTGCAAGGGTACTCCAGGAGCTCAGTCTCTGCTAGTGGGGGACTTCACCAATTTTTTGGGGTCGCTCGAGGGCTGTGGGAGGAATGTCTTTGGCAGTGGGGGACTTAGTTGAAATCTAGGGTTGCGGGGGTATAGGAGGAATGACTCTCGGATTGGGGGGACTTAGCCGAAATCTATAGGTTGCCAAGGGAAGAAATTCTTATAGCGGGGGATCGCATGTGTGATTGTGTAAGGGTGATTTTACACAACACTTTTCTGCATCAGGGTCCCTACACTTGACCACTCTGAAAAAACAGGGTCCCGTACAGATCTAGTTTTTTTCATAAGGGTCCAAAACAAAACCACTTTTAAAAATAAGGGTCCAACACCTAACCCACCATTATTATAAGGGCTGAAAGGGTATTTTACCCTGATATCCTGAGGCCTGGTTACCACCCTAGTTTTGGGCTTGAAAACAATTGAACACCCCCCCCACTTAGAATCTATTGGGCTGAGAAAAAGCCTTAGGACCTTTTCAGAGACTAAGTCCCACTTGTACAAAACGCTTGAGTAGTGCAGCGGAAGTGTTGAGTAGTTGAACCCTTGCACTAGTATGTGAGAGCAAGTGATTGATTAAAAGAAACGAGCATACAGCAATATATAGAAAATAGGAAATGAAGCAGTTGTAGAATACAGTTGAAGGAACAGTTATCGAGTCGCACAGCGACTCGATTGTCTGTTCGTTTACCACCCTTGCAGTCGCAAAGGTCAATCGCAACCTCCGGTTGCGACCCTTCGAGTCCCTTCGCCCTTTCGTATTCTTTCGTCCAACCTCCTCGTGTAACCTCCGTTGACTCGCGTACCCGATAAGACTTTCCTCGAGTGTAGTGTTACACTTCAGAAAACGCTTACGTCTTCAAGGTATTTCCAACACTCCCCTTCGTTTCTGGAGTGCTGACGTGTCCGGATTCGGTGACGTTTATCTGCCCGGTCAGCAGCATGCAGTAATCGAACTTTGCCTTCGCCAGTTTCTTCGTCAGGTAATCTACAGCCATTTCTGTCGTGGGGCAGTAACTGAGTTGAAGTCTCCCCTTCGCGATCTCATCCTTGACGAAGAAATACCGCGGGGCGATGTGCTTGGTTCGATTGGCGAACCCGTTTTTGTTCGTGATTTTGATCGCGGATTGGTTGTTGCAGAATAACGAGAAGGCGGGCATGGTCGCAATTTTCGCTTCCTCGAGCAGCTCCCGCAGGTAAAGTCCCTCTTTGGTCGTAGTACAGAGAGCGATGTATTCCGCTTCAGCCGAAGATAGTGCGATTAGTTCCTGCTTGCTCGACTGCCTTGAAATAGTCCCGATAGGCTCTAGTCGGTAGATATAGCCCATTCTGGAACGCTGATTCCCCTTGTCTCCCGCGTGGTCAGCGTCGACATAGCCGAGTAGTTGTACGGACAATGGTGTCACCTTGCTGTAGGTGAGTCCGATCGTCGGCGTAGAGACGAAGTAGAGCACTGCCCGATTCAGCTCCTCGAGGTGCTCTTGCTCCGGTTGCTTCAGGTGTGTCGCCAATTGACTAGCGCTGTAGGACAGATCCGGTCGGCAGGTTACGGCTGCGAACAGGAGACAACCGAGCTTCTGTTGGTATTCCTGAATCTGCTTAGTGGGGAGCTTTGCAGAGGTTTCGTTGTTGTCGTTCCCGTACCGATAGGGAGTCGCGACTGCGACCGGTGTTAGTCCGAAGTTCTTCGCGATGACGCCTGCGTACTTTCCGGCGTGTAGGTAGAACGCCAAATCGTCTTCGACGACGTTCAGGCCTAGGTACTGGGTGACGGTGTCTGACACCGTGAGTATTAAATCAATCTTCAGCTCCCCTTCGAACCAGGTGACGACGTCGGTAGTGGAGCCGACGTAGAGCAGGTTATCGACGTAGACGATGAGTAGGATAAAGTCGCCCCCCTTCTGTAGTCGGTACATCCCTTGGTCTTTGCGGCAGCTGCAGGAAGCCGATCCTGACAAGGCGGCCATGAAGGCGCTGCTGTCAAAGCCGCGGGGCTTGTTTGATTCCGTAGAGAGATTTTATCAGCTGGCACACTTTTGTAGGATCGTCGATGAAGCCGTGGGGCTGCTCGACGAAGATCTCAGCGTCCACAGGTGCGTACAAGAAGGCGTTGGCGACGTCGATCTGCCGCAGTGGTAACTTTTTCGTGGCCGCGACGGCGAGCAGAATGCGCAGGGACGTATGTCAGAAGACTGGGGCGAATGTCTCCGTGTAGTCGGTTCCGTATCGCTGATCGAATCCTCGGACGACCCAGTGAGCTTTGAAGCGGTCGATGGAGCCATCCGCATTAGTCTTGATTCGGTACACCCACTTTCCCAAGAGCACATTCTTCCTGTTGGTCTTTGTTGCAGGGACTAGCTTCCACGTGTTTTGGTCTTACAGGGCCTTCAGTTCTTTTTCCATTGCTTCCTTCCATTTTGCCTTATGTTCCCCCCCCCAGAGCCTGCGATAGAGTCGTTGGCTCGCGCGGCGACGGCAGCGGCGGGCTCTGGACGGCGACCCATAGTCCAAGTATCTGCAGGCCCGTGGGTGTGTGTCGAGGGGAATTTTCATTCCCGGGATAAGCTGTTTCGTCACCATCTTCGGGGTCAGGTAAGAAATTCGGTCCGATGCGTTCAGAGACATTTGTGTCAACCGTTTGAGGTGTAGTGTAGCCCTGCTCAGCGAAGTAGTAGTAGGTGTCGAGGTTGTTACTATCGAGAGGGTTGTCATCGTCAAGTGGAACGGGCACGGAGCAGTAAGGGAGTGGTCCGGCAGCTTCCGAGGCTTCAGGTACGTCTTCTTCTGCTGCATAAGCTTCGGCAGCATGGTCGGCGAAGGACCGATGGCCCTTGAAGCCGTCGGTGGTGTCTGCGGTGTTGGCGACGTTGTCCAGGTAATGCTGTAGCTTCAGTCTCTCGTAGAAAACCACATCACGTGAGGCCACGGTATTTTTGTCCTGGATGTTGAGAAGTTTCCATGCGTGAAAATGTTTTGCGATGCCGAGGTGTAGTCCCCACCGTGCTCGTTGAGAAAATCGTCCTGCTCGAGCTGTGTACGGTCTGTACTGTACCATGCAGCCGAAGACTCGAAGTAATTTTGTGTTGCCCAGCTTTCCTGTCCACAGCAGGTTCAGTGATGTGCTATTGGGAAGTGATGACGAGGACAGCAAGTTGTGGAGATGGACTGCATGCGCCATTGCGTCAGGCCAAAGGGTGTTGGGCAGTCCCATCCCCAGGAGCAGCTTCCGCATCGTCGTCTGCAAGGTGCGATTCATCCTTTCTGCGACCCCCTGCTGCTGGTGAGCGTAGGGTATGGACACCAGGCGTTTGATGCCTCTTTCCGCCAAGTAGCTCCTGAACCTTTGTGACTGATACTCCAGTGCCCCATCTGACTGGAAACTCTTGAGTTGGGAGCCCGATTCTCGTTCAGCGATGGGGAGCCACGTCGTGAAAGCCTCGAACGCTTGGTCATGAGTCTTGAGATCGAAGTGCCAGACGTATCGTGTTGCTGCGTCGATGAACGTGATAACGTAGTTGTACTCTGCTTCATTGTCGTCTCGAGGCAAATTCTAAATATCGCTGTAAACCTTTTCCATTGGTGCGTATGCAGGTGCGCTTGGATTGTGGTGTGACGGGAAATGTAGATGGGGAAGATCAGCTTTGGGGCACGTGAAGCATCGTGCGCGGGTTCGTCAAAGCTCCTGGCCGCTCGTTGTGAGGAGAGCGTCTTTTTCTAATACTACGGCTTGTATGGTTTGAAGAACTGTGTTGTTTGCAGGGTGTCCGAGGCGTTGATGCTACATGTCGTCGGGAGCGCGATGGTCGGGTGAACGCCGGTACAGGTCGGCGTTGGAGAAGAACGCGGCGACCGTAGCGGGACTGCGGCAGACTCCTCGGGTGATGGGCATGAGCTGATCTACTTCGGTTGGTGGTCCTTGGATTGCTGGTGATGGCGCACGGCTGGGTCCTGCTGCTGCTACTACAGGTGATGTCCGGGAAGGGATACTTGCTGGTGCTTGTCGTTCTTGTCGAATGACTACTAATGCTCGTGTTCTCTCTGCTGCAGGGATGGTGTTGGAGTACCAGAACCCGCCTGGACTAAAATTGGGGTCAAGATCGGGCGGGTGCGTCCAGGTGGCGAACGACACGATGCCGTCGCTGTCAGCATTACCGCGGTCTGGGACGAAGTCCAGCACGAAGACGCCCGACTTTAGGAGAGCGCGACCGATGAAGAGGCCGCCCTTCCCGTGATAAAGATGAAACTCGTTGTCGTCCGAGTCACATTCCAGGTGAATTCCTTTCGCCATTAACTGGCTGTCGCTTAGTAAATTGTATCCCAGATTGTCGACAATGAGAACTTTGTTGAGCTGCAGTATGACGTTTGTCTCCATTGACTGAAGTTGAACAACTCCTTGTCTTTTTGTCTTCAGGTTTTCATTGTTGGCGACGGTGATGATGACGTCGCGGTTGAGGCGTCGTTCTTGTTGCACGAAACGCCCTGAGGAACACATGTGTTGACCGCAGCAAATGTCCAGGAACCAGGTGTTTTCGCCCGGTGGGTTCGGCGTTGGCGATTGCAGCATACGTGGGGTTGACTTGAAGACCTTGTGAGCGCGGCAGCGGCAGTTCTTCTTCGACTGGAGCGTAAGTGGGTGGTGACCCGGGTGTGCAGTTGTCGATGCGTACCATGCAATTAATGATATTCGGTGCGCCTTGTGCATGTGTAGAGGAACGGCTTGGCGGATTCTCTTGAGTGGAGGCGACTTGCGGATCTGCTGGACGATAAACTCGAGGGCGTGTGCGGTTGAACTTGGAGTGTCCGGATGTCTGACAGTTGTGGCAGAACGGCAACATGATGGTGAGACCTCTGGTGTCGTGTCGGTTCTGCTTGTCGCGTCGGTTGTGGTTGTTGTTTTTTCTTTGAGTGTAGAAGACTAACGGTTGCTGCTTGCTTTGTGGTTGTCATTCTTCAAACAGGTCCATCTCCTGTTGTTCAGGAAGCTCGACGCAGAGGTGCATCTCAGAAATTCGTCTGTGGGCGCGAAGAAGCGAGCAGGTGGTTCTCCATTGTGGTCCGAGCCCGGCGAGAACAAGTGTCACGAAGCTTTCTTCAGTGATTGTGCCTCCGCACCGAAGCAGGCGGTCGTGAAGTGTCTGGCAGCGACTCATACACTGCATCGCCTTTTCCCCGGTCTTCATTTGTATTGTTGTCAACTGCTGCATGAGTCTGCTTTGTGTCACACTGTCGTTTGCTTGATAGAGACATTTCAGATGATGCCAGGCGAGCTCCGCGGAGTTTCCGTAGCTCCGATACGTTCTGATGCCTTGTTGCTCTTGTGGTGACAGGTTTCGCAGGAGAACTGTTTAAGCCAGCAGCGATTGATAGGTGAAGATTTCCTGCTCTTTTGCAGTGCCATTGCTTGGAAATGCCAGGGACCCGTTGAAGTATCCCAAGAGGTGCGCGGCCTCCATCAGCAGCTCGAATTCAAAGCTCCAAGTAAAGAAGTCGTGCCCGCTGAACGGTGAAGATGTCTGCAGTTTGATCACATGTGAAAACTGCGCCTGGAGACTTAATATTTCGTTTGGTGTGTGTTGTGATGCAGCTGCTATCGGTTGAGCACGGGGCAGCATGAACTCGAACGTCCCTGGTGAAGAGTGATAAGGCGCAAAGGTAGGCGCCTGGTTGTGCCGCCCGAATGGTGAGTTGTCGAGGCTCATCGATGCTAACCCCGTATTTCCTCCATTACTCTGTGTTGAATGCGCAGATGTCCCTGTCTGCTGCTGCTGCTCGAAGTGCGACATGAAGCTGAAGAACCTTTCCATAAGGTTCGGGTCCACACCTGAAGAGGGTGAAGGGGTCACCATTCCTAGTACTCTTCTTGTTGTTTCTTCAGCGGCGCCGGTCTCGGTTTTGTAGTCCTGAGATGTGTAGTCCAGAGGTGCCGAGTTGAGTGGCTTGAGCGCTGGGTGAGCCCGTAGAAGACTTTTTGCCCTTGTTGTCCATGTCTTGTAATCGATGAAGCTTTTGATATGCTGACTGTAGATAGGATTTTGTCGATGGGAGTTTGGTCTCTGGCCAGCTCTCATACCATGTTGGGCTGAGAAAAAGCCTTAGGACCTTTTCAGATACTAAGTCCCACTTGTACAAAACGCTTGAGTAGTGCAGCGGAAGTGTTGAGTAGTTGAACCCTTGCACTAGTATGTGAGAGCAAGTGATTGATTAAAAGAAACGAGCATACAGCAATATATAGAAAATAGGAAATGAAGCAGTTGTAGAATACAGTTGAAGGAACAGTTATCGAGTCGCACAGCGACTCGATTGTCTGTTCAGTTACCACCCTTGCAGTCGCAAAGGTCAATCGCAACCTCCGGTTGCGACCCTTCGAGTCCCTTCGCCCTTTCGTATTCTTTCGTCCAACCTCCTCGTGTAACCTCCGTTGACTCGCGTACCCCATACGTCTTTCCTCGAGTGTAGTGTTACACTTCAGAAACGCTTAAGTCTTCGAGGTATTTCCAACAGAATCCTTATTTCGACAGGGAACAACAGAATTTGCCGTGCATAGTTGCGTGCGTAAATGTGAGGGCGAGTGGGGGAAGCGAGCTGGTGGTCAACCCGAATGTGTCCGAACGGGGAATGAAAATTGTCGAAACCTCAAAATCCAAATTGTTCATTCTCGACTCTCGCGCCCTCTCCCCAAACCAAACCTCCGCTGCCGCCCACAGGGCTTATCTTTGGTTTTTCACCACCCTGATTTTCATGAGTGACTCCTGGCCAAACTCTGATTTTCAGAGTGCCCTGGAGCTCGAACTCTGATTTGTCAGGGTTTTTTCACACTTTTCAAATAAAAACTCTGATGCCCAGGATTCACTCTCCCGACGACTATTTCGCAACGTGGTGCTTTATCCCAGAAGACTGCCAAATCGCACCACACTTTTTTTTCTAGGCGCGTGCCATATACACAACACCTACAATTCTGTGCCCAAGACTTGTGCTGAATGAACGCTGAAAAGTGTAGCTTTATAGAGATTTGGGCCGAAATCTGCCCATTACAGTCGGCTGGAAACTGGGATGTCTCGGCCGGGTTCTGCCAAAAATATCATCCAGGCTCTGCTCCGAAATACTTCGGCAGGGCACGCTCTGTACTCGGGGAGTCCCTAGGCAAGTGTGTTGTGACTGGTTACAGAGGACTTAGCCGAAATTTTCCAGGTTACGGCGGGTATGAGGCGGGATGTGACCAGTTGCGAAGGACTTAGCCAAAATTATCCAGGGTACGTGGGGTATGGGAGGGGTGTGACTGGCAGTCGGAGGACTTAGCCGAATACCGAGAGAACAGGGAAAAATCTAGGAGCATCCCCCCGATTGAAAACTCTTCAGGGTGGTACATCGGCCAACTCTGATAAATCAGAGAAAACTTTTACTTTCAAAAATTTACCCAGGACCATCAGAGTGGTTTTCAAAAACGACTCTGATTTTCAGAGAATCAGAGTGATTTACTCTGATAAAATAAGCCCTGGCCGCCCACTGATTGGAGGCAGTAAGGACGAGGCGTGCAGCACTCGTTGATTGGCTGCTTTGCCAGCCTCGTCCTTGACTTTACTAGTTTAGCTGATGATGTGGCAAGCAGAAGGGCCACACTGTAGGGTACGCGATATTGATATGTGACACAAAACAAGGTGGTGTAACATGCACAACTATTTTGGAATTGAAAACGCATATGCACGTTCCATAGAACCATTGTCTTATATTTTTTTGGCCTTGAATTCCACCCACCCCAAAATTTTCATGAATTTTTATTAGCTCCCTCGGGTACTATATCCGGGAGAATACGGTATAACCTTCATTTTTAACTCTAAAGAATATCTGATCTTTGTACACTATTTCCCCCCCTTCTTGTCCAGTATCGAAGTTGCCGAGCCCTTCAAATTTTGAACCAATTTCTGGGGCTGCTGCCAAACCGAAGCGCCCTCGTAACTACAAATGCCTCTGCTTGGCCACTTCATTGTCAGGCCTCAAGAAACAGAGCATCTCCGACACCACCGGCAATGACGCCTACAAGATGGCAAGAGCTCCTACAGCAGAGAAGACCGTGACTCCCTCTGTGAAGCCGAAGAGGCCCTTGTCAGGGTTCATGTTCTTTTCAAAAGACAACCGCGATAAAGTGAAGAAAGAGTGTCCTACAGCAGGATTTGGCGAAATCGGTGCGTAGACTCGTCCAATTTCTCTTCTGTTTAGCACGCTTTCATCTGTTGCTCACTCCAACCACTGGTTTCAGGGAAGATACTTGGACAAAGATGGAGTTCGCTTGAAGTTTCGGAAAAGGCTACTTATCTTAAGATGGCTGAAGAAGACAAATGTCGTTACGTTCAAGAAATCAAGGCCCTAAAGCGGGAGAGCTGAATCATGGCACGAGGCGGTTTCACCTTCTCTTTCTAAAACCACGACATCACTTCGAAATGCTCTTGGAACTCCGATTTCTGGAGAATTCGCCTGCTTGGCGCAATCAAAGATGACAAGAGTGTCAAACATGTGTATTTGTCATGTTTGTATAGACTGTATAGGGTCACCTCTTAGAGGGTACAACACTTAGGTATATCTGTGTGTACTCTCACTCTATCATTATTCACTTCTCTAATTCTGATATGGTATCACGCGTAGGTTAGGATCCCCCCCCTACCGCTTCCGCTCGCCCCCCTACCTCCTAGCCGCGTCGTGCCCCTAGCCCCGTCGCGACCCCCCTAGCCCCGTCGCGACCCCCCTAGCCCCGTCGTGCCCCTTCCTGGGCCCCGTAGCGCCCCTCCTGGGCCCCGTCGCGCCCTTCCTGGGCCCTCTAGCGCCCCTCCTGGGCCCCGTCGCGCCCCTCCCAGGCCCCGTCGCGCCCCTCCTGGGCTCCGTAGCGCCCCTCCTGGGCCCCGTCGCGCCCCTCCTGGGCCCCGTAGCGCCCCTCCTGGGCCCCGTCGCGCCCTTCCTGGGCCCTATAGCGCCCCTCCCGGGCCCCGTCGCGCCCCTCCCAGGCCCCATCGCGCCCCTCCTGGGCCCCGTAGCGCCCCTCCTGGGCCCCGTCGCGCCCCTCCTAGGCCCCGTAGCGCCCCTCCTGGGCCTCGTCGCGCCCCTCCTGGGCTCCGTAGCGCCCCTCCTTGGCCCCATCGCGCCCCTCCTGGGCCCCTGTAGCGCCCCTCCTGGGCCCCCGTCGTGCCCCTCCTGGGCCCCGTATCGCCCCTCCTGGGCTGCGTCGAGCCCCCTCCTGGGCCCCGTAACGCCTTCAGGCCCCGTCCCACCCGCCCGGCCCCGCCGCACCAGCCCGGCCCCGTCACGCCCGCCCGGCCCCGTCGCACCCGCCCGGCCCCGTCGCCCTCTGCCCGGCCCCGTCGCAGCCGCCCGGCCCGTCGCACCCGTCCGGCCCCGTCGCGCCCGCCCAGCCCCGGTGCGCCCCTCCTGGGCCACCGTCCTGCTCGCCCGGCCCCGTCGCACCGGCCCGGCCCCGTCGCACCGCCCGGCCCCGTCGCACCAGCCCGGCCCCGACGCACCCGCCCGGCCCCGTCGCACCAGCCCGGCCCCGTCGCGCCCGCCCGGCCCCGTCGCACCGCCCGGCCCCTGCACTCGTCCCTGCCCCGGCCCCGGTCCTCCTCACTGGTACGGTTCTCCCCCCCCCCCCCCCCCGCCCTGCACTGCCCTGCACCGTACTGCCCCGCACTGCACCGCCCCGCACCACCCTGTACTGCCTGGCACCGCACTGCGACGCCCTACACCGCACTGCACCGCACTGTACCGCACGGCACCTCACTCCACCTTGCTGCACTGCCCTGCACCGCACTGCACTGTTCCTGATGGCGGCGGAGCTTCGCTTCGACGCTGAAGGCCAGCCTCTGGAGTTCGAGGCGTGGCTTGCCGACCTCCGTCGCCAACTCACTGGCCAGCGGCAGGATGGTGAACCGCTTTCCGCACACCTTGACGGTACGCTCCCCTGCCCAGACCCCCCTGCTATTCTGCCCGCTGACTCCACACCCACTGAGCGCGAGTCCACTGCTGCCACTGCCCGTGCGCGCTCTGTCTGGCTTTCTCGCGATGCTGTCGCCCAGCTTGCCATTAGCAACGCCCTTCCCCCGTCCGAGCGCCCTCGCTTTAGGTCTCTCACTACTGCTCAGGCATACTTAGATGCTGTCATCCAGTGCTATTCCACCCCTCCGGCTGCCTCGGTGGGTCGCCTGATCCTCCCGATGCTCTTTCCTGACCTTGCATCTTTCCCCACTGTCTCTGACCTCGCTGCCCACCTGCGCTCGATAGATGAGACCTGGCGCGCAGCTGCACTGATGCACAGCTTAGAGCCCACCAGCCGCCCATTACCTCTACCCTCTACCTGCTTGCCACCGCCTCCCTGACCGCCTTGCTGTCGCCGCGACCGCTTCCTTAGCATTCACCCCGCAGACCTCACCCTCACTGACTTTGTAGACACCCTGACTGTGATAGAGACCCGTCACCGCTCCATCGCCCAGGCGAGCGGTGTCGTGCCGGTCCCTATCTTTCAGGGTTGTACCCCCGCCCAGTGTACCTTCTCCGACGGCTCTGCCGCAGTGGCTGAGACTGCTGCTGCAGCGCAGTTTCGTTCGGGGAAGGGCCGTCGCCCCAAGGTTGGGCGCGGCGGAGGCGGTGGCGGGGTGCGGGAGGGGGTAGTGGTGGGGTCGGGTCGTCTGGTGCTGGAGCGGACGAGCGGACCCTGCCCAGTCCAGCTGAGCCGCCGCCCCTGCAGTTGCACTGCAGTTGCAGCAGCCGCCGCCAGTCGCAGCCTTCGCAGCAGTCGTCGCAGGCACGGCAGACGAGTGTCCTCCCGCCCGGGTGGCCCGGCGCTGGCGGTGGCCGGGCGCGTGGTGGTGTGCCGAGTGGTGGCTCTGGCGGCGGGCGTTGTCAGTACCAGATCCAGACCGGTCCTCGGCGCGGCTTCGTTTGCGGTAAGATCTGTCACTCCACTCCCCGCTGTTTTCGTCGCCTGGACAACCTCTTTCGTCAGCGCTTCGGCCCGTCGCCAGACCTCCCGGACTGGCACAGTTGCTTAGTCGTAAGATTCAGATTTTTTATATGGACATGGATGCCATTGTTTCTGCTCTGCATGTGATGTATGCTGATGACTCTAGTGTGCTTCCCACTTATTACTCACTGTTGCCTAGTGTAGGTGTGCCTAGCTTAGCCTCCCCTGCTGCGTCAGGCGTAGGATCCCCTGCTTTGTGTAGTCTTGGTGCTTCCGCTGTCGTTCCGTCGCCGGACGCCTCTGCTTCGCTTTCCTTCACCTTGGACTCTGGCGCTTCTCGGTGTTTCTTCCGCGACTCCACCACCCTGACGCCGCTTCCTGTTCTAGCTGCCGTTTCTCTTGCTGACCCCTCCGGCGGTCCGGTTGTCGCCCGCAGTTCCACCATCCTTCCCTGTCCGGCAGTTCCTTCGGGCACTCTCACAGGTCTGCATATCCCCTCGTTCTCCAGGAACCTAGTTGGTGTCGGCTGCCTCCAGGACCTTGGCGTCACCACTACGTTCCCTGGTCACGAGCGGTATGCTGTCTGTACCGAGGCCGCCACTAGTGCCCCCCTGTCCACGTTCCCCGTGACCCGGTGTCCGGCCTGTTCACTCTAGACACCGTGACCCCCCGGCTGGAGCGCTCACCCAGGTTGCTGCTGCCTGCTCCTGTCAGTCCTCACTCACCCGACCCTCCTTTGGCACCACCGCCTAGGTCACCCTGCACTCCCGCGTCTGCGTCACATGTCCCAGCACGGTCTTGTCCTTGGTCTCCCAGGTTCCCTCCCGCGTTTCCTCCTCCCCAGCCCCCACCTTGCACGCCTTGTGTCGAGGGTCGGCTTCGCCGTGCCC
>BQMB01002253.1:2500-106836 GCA_027943415.1 Closterium sp. NIES-67 | reverse complement strand
TCAAAGGTGACGTCACGAGAGTGAAAGAAGCGGTGAGACGGCGGGTGGTAAAAGTGCCAGTCGGACGCGTCAAGGGGAAAACCGAGGAAGACGCAGGGAAGGGTGCGGGCAGTGAGCTTGTCCGTGCCGGAGGCACGGACGTGAGCAAGGCAGCCCCAGACGTGGAACGCAGACGCGTCACCAGGAGACCCAGTCCACAGACGGGTCGGCGAAACCTGCGGCTGCTGAGGGTGCGGCCACAGGTTAAGCTGGTGAGAAGCGTAGCGCACAGCGAACGGCCACAGAAAATGGGGTGCACCGGCATGGACCATGGAGGTGCGAGCGACCTCCATGACCAAGCCGATGCGTCGCTCAGCGACCCCATTCTGCTGTGGGGAGTCCGGTAGGGTGAACGTCTGGGTGATGCCCTCCGCACGACAAAAGCGACCAAGAACACCTGAGGCAAACTCGCCACCACGGTCGGAGTGAAGACGCAAGACAGGGAGACCGCGGTGGACACGCGCAGAGACAAGCCAGGGGATGAGGGCGCCAGGCACGTCGGCCTTGCGCTCCAGGGGAAAGACTGTGGTGTAACGAGTGAAGTCGTCGACAAGCACATGGAAGTAGCGCTCGCGACGCGGCCCAGGGACGGGGGCGGGGCCCCAGACGTCCAGGTGCAGGGTCTGCAGCGGCGCGGCGGTAGGGGGGAACGAGGAGGAGTGAGGGGCACGGCGAAGCCGACCCTCGACACAAGGCGTGCAAGGTGGAGCTGGGGAGGAAGGAAACGCGGGGAGTGAACCTGGGAGACCAAGGACAAGACCGTGCTGGGACATGTGACGCAGACGCGGGAGCGCAGGGTGACCTAGGCGGTGGTGCCACAGGAGGGTCGGGTGAGTGAGGAGCAGGCAGCAGCAACCTGGGGAGACACAGCCCCCTGAGGGGGCGCTCCAGCCGGGGGGGGCACGGTGTCCAGAGTGAACAGGCCGGACACCGGGTCCCGGGGGAACGTGGACAGGGGGGCACCAGTGGTGGCCTCAGTACAGACAGCATACCGCTCGTGACCAGGGAACGTAGTGGTGACGCCAAGGTCCTGGAGGCAGCCGACACCAACTAGGTTCCTGGAGAACGAGGGGATATGCAGACCTGTAAGAGAGCCCGAAGGAACCGCCGGACAGGGAAGGGTGGTGGAACTGCGGGCGACTACCGGACCGCCGGAGGGGTCAGCAAGAGAAACGGCAGCAGGAACAGGAAGCGGCGTCAGGGTGGTGGAGTCGCGGAAGAAACACCGAGAGGCGCCAGAGTCCAAGGTGAAGGAAAGCGAAGCCGAGGGGTCGGGCGACGGAACGACGGCAGAAGCACCAAGACTACACAAAGCAGGGGATCCTACGCCTGACGCAGCAGGGGAGGCTAAGCTAGGCACACCTACACTAGGCAACAGTGAGTAATAAGTCGGAAGCACACTAGAGTCATCAGCATACATCACATGCAGAGCAGAAACAATGGCATCCATGTCCATATCAAAGATCTGAATCTGACGACTAAGCAAATTGTGCCAGTCCGGGAGGTCTGGCGACGGGCCGAAACGCTGACGAAAGAGGTCGTCCAGGCGACGAAAGCAGCGGGGAGTGGAGTGACCGATCTTACCGCAGACGAAGCCGCGGCGAGGACCGGTCTGGATCTGGTACTGACAACGCCCGCCGGCAGAGCCACCACGCGGCACACCACCACGCGCCCGTCCACCGCCAGCGCCGGGCCACCCTGGCGGGAGAACACTCGTCTGCCGCGTCTGCGACGGCTGCTGCAGCTGCTGCGAAGGCTGCGCTGCGGCGGCTGCTGCAACTGCAGAGGCGGCGACTCAGCTGGACTGGGCAGGGTCCCCTCGTCCGCTCCAGCACCAGGCGACCCGACCCCACCACTACCCCCGCCCGCACCCCCGCCGCCCCCTCCGCCGCGCCCAGCCTTGGGGCGGCGGCCCTTCCAAGAACGGGCCTGCGCAGCAGCAGCAGTCTCAGCCACTGCGGCAAAGCCGTCGGAGAAGGTACACTGAGCGGGGGCACAACCCTGAAAGATAGGGACCGGCACGACACCGCTCGCCTGGGCGATGGAGCGGTGACGGGTCTCTATCACAGTCAGGGTGTCGACAAAGTCAGTGAGGGTGAGGTCTGCGGGGTGAACACTAAGGAAGCGGTCGCGGGCGACGGCAAGGCGGTCAGGGAGGCGGGTGGCAAGCAGGTAGAGGGTTGAGGTAATGGGCGGCTGGTGGGCTCTAAGCTGTGCGTCAGTGCAGGCGGCGCGCCAGGTCTCCTCTATCGAGCGCAGGTGGGCAGCGAGGTCAGAGACAGTGGGGAACGAAGCAAGGTCAGGAAAGAGCAGCGGGAGGATCAGGCGACCCACCGAGGCAGCCGGAGGGGTGGAATAGCGCTTGATGACAGCATCTAAGTATGCCTGAGCAGTAGTGAGGGACCTAAAGCGAGGACGCTCGGACGGGGGGAGGGCGTTGCTAATGGCAAGCTGGGCGACAGCATCGCGAGAAAGCCAGACAGAGCGCGCACGGGCAGTGGCAGCAGTAGACTCACGCTCAGTGGGTGTGGGGTCAGCGGGCAGAATAGCAGGAGGGTCAGGGCAGGGGAGCGTACCGTCAAGGTGTGCGGAAAGCGGTTCACCATCCTGCCGCTGGCCAGTGAGTTGGCGGCGGAGGTCGGCAAGCCACGCCTCGAACTCTAGGGGCTGACCTTCAGCGTCGAAGCGAAGCTCCGCCGCCATCAGGAACAGTCCAGTGCTGTGCAGGGCGGTGCAGCTAGGTGGGGTGCGGTGCAGTGCGGTGCAGTGCGGTACTGTGCGGTACAGTGCGGTGCAGTGCGGTGCAGTGCGGTACAGTGCGGTGCAGGGCGGCACGGAGCAGGGCGGGGTGGGGGGGGGGGGGGGGGGGGAACCGTACCAGTGAGGAGGACGGGGCCGGGGCTGGCCCGACGGGGCCGGGCGGGCGCGACGGGGCCGGGCTGGTGCGACAGGGCCGGGACGGGGCGACGGGGCCGAGCTGGCGCGACGGGGCCAGGCTGGGGCGACGGGGCCGGGCGAGTGCGGCAGGGCCGGGCTAGTGCGACGGGGCCGGGCGGCTGCGACGGGGCCGGGCAGGGTGCGACGGGGCCGGGCGGGTGCGACGGGGCCGGGCGGCGCGACGGGGCCGGGCAGGGTGCGACGGCGCCGGGCGGGCGCGACGGGGCCGGGCGGCGGCGACGGCGCCGGGCGGCGGCGACGGGGTCGGGCGGGCGCGACGGCGCCGGGCGGGCACGACGGGGCCGGGCGGCGGCGACGGGTACGACGCGGCCCAGGAGGGGCGCTACGGGGGCCTAGGAGGGGCGCGACGGGGCCTGGGAGGGGCGCGACGGGGCCCAGGAGGGGCGCTACAGGGCCCAAGGAGGGCGCGACGGGGCCCAGGAGGGGCGCTACGGGGCCCAGGAGGGGCGCGACGGGGCCCAGGAGGGGCGCTACGGAGCCCAGGAGGGGCGCGACAGAGCCCAGGAGGGGCGTTACGGGGCCTGGAAGGAGCGCGACGGGGCCCAGGAGGGGCGCGACAGAGCCCAGGAGGGGCGCTACGAGGCCTGGGAGGAGCGCGACGGGGCCCAGGAGGGGCGCTAGGGGGCCTGGGAGGGGCGCGACGGGGCCTGGGAGGGCGTTACAGGGCCCAGGAGGGGCGCTACGAAGCCCAGGAGGGGCGCTACGAGGCCCAGGAGGGGCGCTACGGGGGCCCAGGAGGGGCGCGACGGGGCGCTACGGGACCTGGGAGGAGCGCGACGGGGCCCAGGAGGGGCGCTAGTGGGCCTGGGAGGAGCGCGACGGGGCCTGGGAGGGGCGCGACGGGGCCTGGCAGGGGCGCTACGAAGCCCAGGAGGGGCGCGACGGGGCCTGGCAGGGGCGCTACGAAGCCCAGGAGGGGCGCGACGAGGCCCAGGAGGGGCGCTACGGGGCCTGGGAGGAGCGCGACGGGGCCTGGGAGGAGCGCGACGGGGCCCAGGTGGGGCGCTAGGGGGCATGAGCGGAAGCGGTGGGTGGGGGGGGGGGGGGATCCTACCTACGCGTGATACCATATCAGAATAATTGAATGAAAGTAAAGTGAGAGTACACACAAATATATCTAAGTTTTGTAACCTCTAAGAGGTGACTCTATACAGTCTATACAAACATAACAAATACGCATGTTTGACAAGTATATGTATATATTTATATTAATAAACCCTTGATGTAACCTAGACAAAGGTGAAAAGCATGTATTGTGCTCAACGCGCTCATTGTAATACGATATAAATTACATTTGTACATTTTCTCTCATCCAGACCATAAAGAATCATATGTACTCTTTGTAGTATCATATACATCATTATTTAAATATAATTGTTTATAATATTATTACGAGAAAAATTGATTCCCAATCAAATAATTTATTCCTCACAACTTACACAATTATGAACTTTAATATGAAATGTAAATTTAAACGTCATACCAACTGTATTATTCTTAAGATTCTACACATTGGAAATCTATAGACTACGCAACCCTTCCGACGCTTGGGCGTCGAGCCTTGTTGATAATTTCCCTAATCCATATACCGAATCATCATACCCGTTAATGTCTCAATATCATGCCGTTGTATTATAGGATAAGGCCACTACATCGAAAACAAGAACTACCTCCTGCACAAAGAGTTATAAATAGAAGTGGTACTCCATTATCCACGCTTCTCAAGTTTCCAATAATCAGTGTTGCAGTATATACGTCATTACATTTCTGTCAGTACTGCATTAACCCCACAGGTGGTCCTCAGAATAGTAAAATTGCTGAGAAATTTTAGGGCGCTTGCTTGCAAGAAGTCCTTTCTACGTAAAATGCCTTCACTGAGTAGGTGCAATAAAAGAGAGCAAGACATCAACAAACGACTGTTTGCTCAGATGCCCTTGCAACAGTGGCTAAAACGCTGTTGCTGCTTGCCCCAGCTCCAGCACTCTGCCTCGTTGGCAACCTGGCCTTGCTGAGCTGGCGCTTGCGCTCAGCAACAAGGCGGTCCCACTGCGAGTGGCCTGAAAGAATAGTGTTCTTTACGGCGTCGTAAGTGGTCAGACGCACACTGCAGCAGAGGCAGGGGGCAAATGAGAGGATGAGATTTTGATAAGAAGAATATCAGTAAGGGCGGGCGACATTAGGCTCGAGCTGGGGCAGAAAACCGAGCCCGCAAGTCAATGTTGGGAGAATTGGCGAATGAAAACGCTGAATTTCGGCATTTCTGCCCAACACTGAGCTCCGGGCTCGGGTTTCTGCCCAAGCTCGAGCCTAATGTCGCCCGCCCTAAGTCAATGAAAGGAGGGTGGGGCAGTGATGTGTGAGCAGGAAGGGCAGGAGTGAGGGAGGATTTAGCCAACAACACTTACCTGCTGTTAGGGAGGTTCTTGACCGTGTTGGCAATGAAACCTCGGTAGAGCCCCAGCCAGCCATCTCGCCTCACTATGCCTGTTGCCACATACACACACGCACACACACCATACACACGCACACACACCATACACACACTCTGAGCACAAGGCTGCAGACAACTGCATTCACATACCAATACACTGGAGGAGCCAGCAGAACGAGGTGACTCAGCAGTCAATCAACAGTCCCACACACTCGTCAACCAGACAAAGGAGTGGGGGGTTGGAGGGGCGCACCTGGGAAGGCTTCGATCATGGAGTTGAAGGGCGCGCCCTTCATCTGCATCTGGCGCCTGATTGTGTCGATGGGGTAGCACGACACCGTCGCCAGCGTCGTGGCTGCCAGCGCCGTCACCAGGTTCGCCTGAGGCGTGCCCTGGTACTGCTCTGGCACCCGGCGCTTTATCCTGGAGGGGGGAAAAGGGGGGAGGAGGGGAGAGGGGGGTAAGTAAGAATGGGTGGAGAGAGGTGTCTAGTGTGACATGGCACAGCAAAAGCGCACAGGTTTGAGCAATGAGTACACGTATTAAAGCCCACACACATCATGCCCCAGCACGTACACACACACACACATCATGCCCCAGCACGTACACACACACACACATCATGCCCCAGCACGCGCTCACACATCATGCCCCAGCACGTACATGCGCACACACATCATGCCCCAGCACGTACATGCACACACACATCATGCCCCAGCACGTACATGCGCACACACATCATGCCCCAGCACGTACATGCGCACACACATCATGCCCCAGCACGTACATGCGCACACACATCATGCCCCAGCACGTACATGCGCACACACATCATGCCCCAGCACGTACATGTCATAGGCACAGAAGTTGAGGGCAATGTAGGGCGCAATGGACACCAGGGCAGGCCCCAGCCCCTTGTACAGTGACCTCGCTCCCTCCTCGCGCACCATCGCCATCGCCACCTGCCACACACACGCACGCAGCGGAAGAGGAGCGGATGTGAGCAAACGTGTGAGGCGGAATGCTAGCAAACGCGTGAGGCAGCGTTAGCAGCACTCGGAGGCAGAAACACGCAACCGCTCGTCACGGCACAGGAAGTTATGTGTCTGCTGTGGCGATGGTGGCCTTGACACCCTTCACTCAGCCGCGTATCCCCAACCCCTCCTCCCAAGTCCTCTGTTGAGGCATCCGAAACCCCTATCCCCAGCCCCATTCTGATCCTGAAACCACCAGCGCCCTTCAATCCCCTCGACCCCGCAATGGCCAACATTGACATGTCGCCACCACCGCCAGCGATATCGTCTCTCCCACCAAAAGCGCCCTCCTGCTCTGAACGGCAAAGACCTCCCTACTCGCAGCCCTGCCAACCACTCACCCTCCCCTTGCCCACTCTCCCTTACGCCCACAAGCCTCTCGTTTCCCTACGAGCTAGTCGCGCCCTGCACTCCCAACCACACACGAAACTCGCACCGCTGATTCTCCGCCCAGCCGCCGCAATACATAACCCCAATGCAACCGCCGCTCGCTATTCCCTTCCCTTAAACGCCCATGAGCCAGCTCGCGCCGCTCTGATCGCTCCCGCAGCCCTCTGCACACGACTTAAGCCTTATCCACTTCCCCTCGGCTTCCGACGACCCTTATTACGCGCGAAACACCATCCCTCCCTGCTCCCCACCTGCGCGATGCTCCCGTTGGTGGTGTCCAGCGCCATGCGCAGTCGCAGCACGTCCAGCGGGTACGTCACCAGCGTCGAAGTCATCCCCGCGCATGCCCCCGCCGCCAGCCGCGCCGGCACCGACAGCTCCTTGCTGCTCCCTCGGAATTGCTTCTGAGAGACGAGAGCGGGGGAGTTGGGGGAGGGGACCTTTCAGCACAGAGCAATAACGCGCGCCGAGGTGACGAACAGCGACGTGCCGAACGGCGAGGTGAGGAGCGAAGGGTGAGGTGAGGAGCGCACCTTGTAGAGCTCGTAGGCGAAGAGCTGCACGGCGCTGTAGGGCACGATGCGCATGACCTGACGCGGAAGGGGGGAGAGAGAGGACGCGGAGGGCAGTAAATGAGCAGAGAAAGGGGGGAGAGGAGGCGGACGAAGTGGGCGCGGGAAAGCAAGGTCAATGGAGGGGACAGGGTTTTAACCGAAGGGATGTTGGGAGGAATATCAATAAGTTACCTGAGGCAAGTTGCCTTTCCAGTAAGCCGTGATGCCTCCTTCCTTCCCAATGTCCAGAAACGACTGCAAGAAACAGAGCGACAAGACCCATTAATCTACTGGGGGCGCAGACTAATGTGCCCGATCGGCAGGCTTAATAGCAGCAAAATGGCAACGTGTACTTATCTTGACGATCTTTAAGAGGCGGGACATAATGCAGAAACACGAGGATGGAGGACACATTGAAGAACAGCGCGTGGCTTGAAAGCGCGTGGCAGAAATGCTGGCGGAGAGCGCACCTTAACGAGGTTGATCTCCGTGGGCGGGATAACCTTCCCCGGTAGAACGCTCTTCACCTGAGATTCAACCGCAACGCACAGCGAGGTGACAACGAAGACGGCGTTGAAAAGGCGGGGAATGCAGCGCGTGAAACCCGGATCAGGTGCTATTCCACCCTCCGTCTGCTACCACCGACTCAACCCCCCTCCCAGAGTCGCATTTCCCACTTGCTCCCCGCGTCCCAACGACCTTCCCTTCGCCCACCTGGATCATCAGCTTCCAACGGATAGGAGTCTAGTTTTGAGGCGTCTCAAAATCCGCGTGATCGGAGTCTAGTTTTGAGGCGCCTCAAAATCCGCGTGATAGGAGTCTAGTTTTGAGGCGCCTCAAAATCCGCGTGATAGGAGTCTAGTTTAGAGGCGCCTCAAAATCCGCGTGATAGGAGTCTTGTTTTGAGGCGCCTCAAAATCCGCGTGATAGGAGTCTTGTTTTGAGGCGCCTCAAAATCCGCGTGATAGGAGTCTTGTTTTGAGGCGCCTCAAAATCCGCGTGAAAGGAGTCTAGTTTTGAGGCGCCTCAAAACATTTCCCACTTGCTCCCCGCGTCCCAACGACCTTTCCTTCGCCCACCTGGATCATCAGCTTCCAACGGTCTAGCGGTGCGGTCACGGTTTTAGCGGCAGCGCCGGCGACGGCGCCAGAGATGAAGAAGGCGGCGTCCTTGGGAATGCCGCGGAGCAGCGCCACGGGATGCGTCAGCAGCTGCACCAGCGACGGCCGCGTCACCGCCTTCTCGACGTTTCCCGCCCGATCCAGCGCTGCAGCCGCAGCAGCCGGTGCTTCGGAAGCCAGCGCGCGCTCTTCGATGGCCGACGCCTCCGAGCTTACGCTTTTCAGGGACGCGACCGAGAGTGGCATCGACGCGGAAGCTTTTCCGAAGTTGACGCTGGTGACAGCGGGTGCGCCGTCCGCCTTCTCGCCATTCACGCGTGCCACGGAAGCCGCCGGCGTTTTGGCGAATCTGGCGCTGGATATGGCGGCTAGAGGGAGGGCTGCACGGCCCTCTGCTCCTGGCGACCCCTTCGCCGCTCGTCGCGTCTTACCCTGCCGATGAAATACTGGTCGACTGTGCGATCGGTTCGAAGACAAATGGCAGTCTGTTGATACGGCTGGAGAGGGGGACACGGCCGCCTGGAAACCCTGGTATCTATCCCTGTGGGTTTCCCAGAAGCTATCAAAGCGCTGCTTGTGATCTGAAAGAGCGGTGTGGAGCGATGAGACGAGGGACGAGAGCTCAACGGCCAGCGCTGGTCCGTGCTTCGTACGACAGTCAAGCGGAGACGCCATTCCAGCTCCTCACTCCGCCAAACGATGGCACAAGTTCCCGGAAAGCAAGTTCCTTCCAAGGCGGCTATCCTGAAGCTGGGACTAGGGAAGCCCAGCAGCAGGAATGGCCAGGGCAGAGGTGGAAGATGGAAGAGTAGAGAAGAAAGGCAGACAACGGATGTCACGGCAGGAATAAGACCCAAGAGTTAGGGAGTGAGGGGAGTGAGGGCAATGAAGAGTGGCTGGCTGGCTGATGAATGTTGGTCAGTCAGGAGGGTTTCAGGTTCACGGTGACAGGGAGGGACACACTTCCCCTCACCACCTATAAAGCCGCCAAGTTTCAAGGGCCTGGTTTGGACATCGAGGTTGGTTACGTGTACGAGAATACATCTTACGGCTGTTATCAGCTGTACTGATATCTCAGGTACGATCTACGGTGTGGATGTGTCGACGGCCTTGGGTTCCACTTTTTCTGGATGCTTGGATTGCTTTCGCAGCGGCCCCTTCGGTGCTTGGTGTGCGCCGAAATGGAGCTGCTGTGAGTATGAGCCGTCGATTACGAATTTCATCCTGACATCGATTCGTTCATCTTTGCCGCGCTTGCCTCCGAGAGCATCAGCCAGCATTGATCAGAAAGTGAAACCCCTCCCCATCATCCTCCAGGGCACCCAAATATGTGCTGCCACGTGGGGGTGGCTTTCGCGGCACTGTAAGGTCAGGACGCGTGGAAAGCGTTCCATTCACACAAGCGGAGTCCTCATCCAATTCGCTCATCACCCGGGTCTCTCGTTATGAGCTAAACCAATTTCGGAAATCATTCATTCTTACGTTATGCTTCAAGGGGAGGTGGTGTAGATGAGCATATCTGTAGCTACGCGGGAACAAATCAGATTCCAGGGCATGCCAGGCATTTCGTTGCTCCCTCCCAGTCATCTCCACTCCCCCCATTCTCCCTCGGCATTCCACACAGAGATCATTTCTCCAGCCTACTGCTTTCGCACGATAGGCACCAGACAGACGAACCTCAAGAAGCATATCATATTCAGAACGGCGACTAGAAGCAGATGAGCTAGGTGCTGTCGCCAGGAAGCCTGTCATGGCCGATGCCGCCGAGCAGTTGGCGTTATTCACGTAGATCATTCCACCAGCTTTCGACACACGCGCCGCAATGGGGTTCGCTCTTGAGTAGAGCTCGGTTTCAACCTCGGCGGAACTCTCGCGGGTCAACATTGGCTTCAGCCTCGCCTCGCCCAATCGCTGCTGTTGAATCCGTCATCGCCAGCCATTCTGTCAGCGAATCCGTCACACCACCATTCCGCCGACCGCCAAAATGCAGCCTTCAGGGCCATTTGCCCGAAGCAGCAACCGGCGAGATTCGGCTCCCAGCAAGGACGATGCGGACGACGCCAGCACACAGAAGCTGGGAAGCTTCGGAAGAAGCAGCAGCAGCGGGTTGGGGGCCTCGTCCCCCCATGGGCGGTGGCGGTCCGTCGAGTTTTTCCTCATGTACTGCTACACCGCGTACTTCTACTACCAGGTGCGATGCTACACCGCGTACTTCTACTACCAGGTGCGATGGTATACTGCGTACTTCTGCTACTGAGTGTGATTCCTGCTTCTCGTATCAATGTCCGGATGGCGCCGGGGGACTCTCCCTAATCCCGCTCCATTCCGCGGTCCTCGTCATATATTCGGTCTGCATTCTCTCACAGTGCGGGTCATAACCCTCATTCTCTCACAGTGCGGGTCATAATCTGCATTCTCTCAAAGTGCGGGTAATAACCTTTCATCCGATCTGGCCATCCCGTCTCCTCTCTTCCGTTGGTCCGCTCTCAGGTGGTCCGCCACGCCGTGCGCCTGTCCGACCGTTATGCATCCCTTGTGCGGCTGTGGCCGGCCAGCAGCAGCGGGCTCTACCCCGGCTGGATCGCCGGCAGAAAGGTCGACCTCTCTGACGACCAGTGGAGGAACTTTCGAGGAAACCTCCCCATCCTGACCGTTGTCATGGGTATGTTGTGCGGCTTGGCTCTTCTTATCAGGTTCGGGGTGACAGCTTCGGGCCAAAGCAAGGACGGTTCTGTGGGGGGTGTCAAGAGGTGGGGCAGCGGAGGGGGGCACGTGCTGGCATGGTATTGGCTCATAGCATCCCTAGCGTACGTGGTGTACCTACACGAGGCGAGTACACTCTTCCTCCTCGCCTTCGCCGTAGCGAATTACGTTCTAGTGAAGCAGCTGGGCTCATTTTGCGCAAGCAGAGGCAGCAGCAGCAGCAGCAAGCAGGGCGGAGCCACAGCCATCCAGTGGGGCTGGGTGTTCCCCGGCGCCCTGTGGGCGTGGCAGTGCGGCTCCTACGTCGCCATCCGCGCCCACGACGGCTTCAGATTCGCCCACCTGCCCCTCGTGGGGGGCAGCCTCGCGTTCCTGGACGCGCACAGGGGGGTGTTCCGATGGGAGATCTGCTACAACCTGCTGCTGCTGCGCATGATCAGCTTCGGGCTCGACTACTACTGGGCCGCCAGGGACGCTGCAGCAGCAGCAGCGGCACAAGGGGGGCTGGTCAGGAGTCCCAGGGGGGGGGCAGCAGCAGAGGCAGAGCCGCTGCTGGGGTCCAGGGGTACAGGTGCTCTCACCCCCAGCAGCACGGGCAGCAGTTTCCTGGAAGCTCACCGCGCCAGGTGCTTGCAGTGCCGGCAGGGCCAGGAGTGCTACACGGCGCGGCAGGGCGTGAGCCTGCCGCTGAGCGTGTACTCGCTGCCCAACTACCTCGCCTATCTGCTCTTCGCCCCGCTCTACATCTCCGGCCCCATCGCCTCCTTCAACGCCTTCACCTCGCAGCTCGACGCCCCGCAAAAGACAATGTCCGCCGCCCGGGTGGCCGTCTACGCCATGCGCCTGGCAGCCTCGTTCCTGCTGATGGAGCTTATGATGCACTTCTGCTACTTCCAGGCGCTAGCCAAGTCCGCCGGACCCTGGTTCTCACAAGCCTCCCACACGCCTGGGGGCAGAGACCTGGGGAGTGCCTTATGGGGCCAGGAGGCCCCTGGGAGCCTGGCCCTGGGCATGAGCATAGTGAGCTACGGCGTGCTCAACTTCATGTGGCTCAAGTTCTTCCTCATCTGGCGCTACTTCCGCCTCTGGGCGCTCGTCGTCGGCGTGGAAACCCCCGAGAACCTTCCGCGTTGCATTAACAATAATTATGACATCGAAGGGTTCTGGCGCGGGTGGCATGCGTCGTACAACAAGTGGATCGTGCGGTACCTGTACGTGCCGCTTGGCGGCGGGAAGCGGAAGCTAGTGAACGTGTGGGTGGTGTTCACGTTTGTGGCGCTGTGGCACGACCTGGAGTGGAAGCTGCTGTGGTGGGCGTGGCTCACCTCCCTGCTGCTCGCACCCGAGATGATCGTCAAAGCCATTGCCAACCTCAAGGCCATGCAGGTACGCGCCTTGCACCCACGTGTCAGTGTGCGGTGCAGTGGGATGTATGCCGTGCAGTGGGATTTATGCTGTGCAGTGGGATGTATGCTGTGCAGTGGATGTATTCTGTGCAGTGGGATGTATGCGGTGCAGTGGGATGTATGCTGTGCATTGGGATGTATGCTGTGCAGTGGGATGTATGCTGTACAGTGGGATGTGTGATGTGCAGCGGGATGTGTGCTGTGCAGCAGGTTGCATGCTGTCCTCCAGTGCTTGATATGGGCGATTCTGCACCATGCACTCAAATGTGTGCCATGGGCTTCGTCGAGTTGTGACTCCTGCCCCATCCACCCTCTTTCCCCCCCCACTATACCTCTCACTCGCATCCCCCTTTTTCCCCCCCCTACACTTCCCCCCTCACGGTCATCCTTCCACGGGGCTTCCACGAGTCATCCATGTTCCAGGAGTGCTGAGCCATTGCGGGTGCCATCAATCTGCTGGGTGGATCTTGAGTCAACTCCCCAGATCGCACCCTTTTCCGGCCTGCATGTGTGTCGCCTCACAGGGCTATTTCATGGGTGCGCCGCGAGTCCTGGCAGTAGCAGTCGCTGTCTAGAGACTTCTCTCACCCGTTCTCCCTTTCTCCCCACCCTCTTCTGCGCACATGGCTTCCACAGCTCGTGGCTGTACTGCAAGTGCTGCGCCATCGGGGGTGCCATCAGCATGCCCGGGGGTGTCAATGGTGGCTCTTCTCATCATCTTCCTCCCCGCCTGCTTTGAGGCGTCTCGATCATGGCTAACGGCTCATCATCTCCCTCCCCGCCTGCCTGGAATGAGTCGATTTTTTAGTCGACTCGAAAATCAACTCATTACACAATGGTGGCTCTGCACATCATCTCCCTCCCCGCCTGCCCCCCTAACAGGGCTTCCGCCGGTCGTGGCTGTACCGCGAGGCGTGTGCCATGGCGGGCGCCATCAACGTGCTGGGGCTGATGGCCGCCAACCTGGTGGGCTTCGTTGTGGGGCTGGACGGGGTCAAGGGCTTCCTCGCCAGCTTCCTCTCGGACCCCTTCCTTGTACTCGTTACAGTCTTCTCCATGTACGTTGGCGTGAAGCTCATGCTGGAGATCCGCGAGAGCGAGGCAAGGGCAAAGGCGCAGCAGAGTGTGCTGGGAGGGGAGGTGGCAGGCGAAAGGGTGAAGGTGGAGCAGGGGGCACCGGGTCGGCTGGATGACAAGCATGGCCATCAGATGTAAGAAGGCATCGGGTTTAGCACGGGCGTCAGATGTAGGTAGGCAGATCAGTTGGTGTTGCAATTGGTATACTGTAGTGCATTGGCTAACCTAGAAGGGGCGGCATTGGACGACGGATGGCGCTACTATCTGGTTCTTGTGTAGCACCAGCTGAAGCATTGTTTGCTGGATTTGGCATAAAATGTGGCTATCCTGGCATAGTGAGAAGTGTCAGTGGCAGGGTACCAGCAACTGCTGACGGTATGGGGTTCTGCAAAACAATTGAAGGGGCACCTAGCATTCCTTCTGCCGCACAAGTGATCGCGAAGCCATGATCTTCCAAAAGGTGGGTGTGTCAGAAACCCAGTCACTAACCACTGGGTTAAAAGGGCTTGTTGAATAGCGGGTAAGTGCGCCCATAGCCCCCCAGGCTCTGCACCTGTGGCCCTTCCCCGAGGATCTCAAGGGCAACCCCAGCGGGTCACTCAACACCCCCCCCCCCGCTGGGATAGGTGGAAGACACGAGCGCCTCTGCAGCGCTGGCACTGGGAGTTGAACCCAAGACCTTTGGCTCTGATACCATGTCAGAAACCCAGCCACTAACCACTGGGTTAAAAGGGCTTGTTGAATAGCGGGTAAGTGCGCCCATAGCCCCCCAGGCTCTGCACCTGTGGCCCTTCCCCGAGGATCTCAAGGGCAACCCCAGCGGGTCACTCAACACCCCCCCCCCCGCTGGGATAGGTGGAAGACACGAGCGCCTCTGCAGCGCTGGCACTGGGAGTCGAACCCAAGACCTTTGGCTCTGATACCATGTCAGAAACCCAGTCACTAACCACTGGGTTAAAAGGGCTTGTTGAATAGCGGGTAAGTGCGCCCATAGCCCCCCAGGCTCTGCACCTGTGGCCCTTCCCCGAGGATCTCAAGGGCAACCCCAGCGGGTCACTCAACAGGGTGTTGAAGTGAGATGTACAGCGCACACTTTGTCAAAAAGCTAGTCTAGGCTAGAAGGCAGTAAAGGCCGCCATGAATGTGGCAGCGGGGTTTAGCTAGGAGGGTAGGAAAAGTGTCGAGAGAAAAAGAGTGGTTGGAGTAGTAAGAGAGAGGCATACAAGGAGGGGTTTGTACCCTCTACAGAAAGGTTCAGTAACAACCTACCAAGCCTATATAGATTATAACTTAGATAATTTTAACACACCCCCTAGGCTTGGTAGTGTCAAGCCCACACACACACACCCCCACAACCCCTAACTAAGCACCCATGCCCAGCGGCAGCTGAGATGTCGTCGGGACTGGTCCAGTCCCACGGCCCGGGAGACGGCTATGGCGGCAGCGGCGGCAGTCACGAGAGCGGGGTCGGCGACGGCGTGCGGCGGCAGCAGGCCAGCAGCAACAGCGGCGTCGGCGGCGGCGGCTTCAATCGTCAGAGGCTACTGCAGCGGCCCCCGTCCTCTCGGCGGCATGGCCAGGCTCCTCGGCGACGGGGACGGCCATCACGAGGCAATCGTCGACTGTGGCAAGGAGGGGGGAACGGAGGGGAAGGAAAGGGGGGGGGGGGGGGGGGGAGCGGGACGTAGTCCAGAATCACGCCGGCGGCTGCAGAGCGGGCGGCAGGTCCGGCGGCACCACTGACGATGCGCGGCCGGCTGTCGCCCAACGACGCCACCACGGCAGCCAAAAGACGCCGCCACAGCGCGACGTCGATGCCGCGGCGGTGAGGCGGAGGTGCGACAGTAGCACGACTAAGCCGCCGCGGCATCTCGGAGAGGCCGCCACAGCGGCAGGAAAACTAAAGGCCGCCATCGGCGGCACGGAACGAAGACACACGAAAGACAAGTACGCGGCGGAAGCGTGGGGAGCAGGCCCGTAAACGGTCACCTGCTCTGAAACCATGTTAAAGTGAGAACTGAATAATAGAATAGAAGTTGAAATATAGAACAAATACTAGTTGGTTGTACTCACTAGAAGCATACCTCAGTCTAGCCTCAACTTCTACATAGCTAATATGTATAAGTTGACACACTTCACCTATACCACCTACACAAAAATTTCCAACATGGCAATATGGTAGCTAGAGCATGCATCATTTCCTACATTTGGCACTTAGCTTGATTCCTAGTACTACGCAACCCATTTGAGCACGATGGATACGTTTCCAAACATCTTCACATTCTTATCGCTGAGACTGCTTTCGGAGTAAGTTGAATCATGATGGCTGGTTAGGTAAACCTATTACCATTCAACTTCAAACATCCTTAAAACTGAAACGCAATGAAAAAGCACGGATGCCAAGCTATGGACAGTACAGCATCCCTTCGTACCGCGTCAGTTAGCATACCACTGATCAGCCTCCCTCGAGCGTGTTGGATGCGACGATCCCGCAATACGGGAAACCAATCGGAGCGAGGGCGAACGTTTCGCCAAATCTCGAGGGCCACATCACATGGCTGTCCAGCAGCCGCGACACGTCACACCGATTGCGGCGATTCGAGCACCAGCGGCTCCCGAGAGAACCACAATGCTCAACACATCCATTGTCGGGTCTGATCAGCCATACTTAAGGCATGTGCTTTCAGGTACTTGGCAAGCTTCAGCAGCACACTTTACCCACCGCAAGCTTTCAGTTCCCTTAAAGCAGACAGAAATGGCTGCCCTCGCTAACGCCGCTGTTGCTCCGTCCACCTTCGTCGGCCAGAGCGCTGAGCTCGCCGCCAAGGTGAACAATGTGGAGGCTCGCGTCTCCATGAGGAAGACCGCCAAGGCAGCTCCCGCCAGCTCCTTCTACGGCCCCGACCGCCCCCAGTTCCTGGGCCCCTTCTCCTCCCCCCCGTCTTACCTGACCGGCGAGTATGCCGGTGACTACGGGTGGGATACGGCGGGTCTGTCCGCCGACCCCGAGACGTTCGCGAAGAACCGCGAGCTGGAGGTGATCCACGCTCGGTGGGCTCTTCTCGGTGCCCTGGGCTGCCTGACCCCCGAGCTTCTGGCCGGCAACGGCGTGAACTTCGGCGAGGCCGTGTGGTTCAAGGCCGGCGCCCAGATCTTCTCGGAGGGCGGCCTTGACTACCTGGGCAACCCCAGCCTGATCCACGCCCAGTCCATCCTGGCCATCTGGGCGTGCCAGGTGATCCTGATGGGCGCCGTGGAGAGCTACCGCGTGGGTGGCCTTGAGGGCTTCCAGGAGGTCGAGGACCCCCTGTACCCCGGCGGTGCCTTCGACCCCCTGGGTCTGGCTGACGACCCCGATGCTCTCGCGGAGCTGAAGGTGAAGGAGCTGAAGAACGGCCGCCTCGCCATGGTGTCGATGTTCGGATTCTTCGTCCAGGCCATCGTGACCGGCAAGGGTCCCCTCGAGAACCTGTCCGACCACCTGGCTGACCCCACCGTGAACAACGCCTGGGCCTATGCCACCAACTTCACCCCCGGCCAGTAAATTGTTATGTATATTCTTACATTTATTCAATACGTAGGTTCTAAATAATCGTATCCGAAAGACTTTATAATCGATGGCTAAAGACCGCACGAAACGATGCTCTTCCAACTGACCTGACATATCCTGACACTTTGTCGAAGACGAACTGACATGTCTCCATTTTGAGAACGAGAGGTCGGCATGGCTGTTAGCCCTCGGCGAGCGAAAGGCGAGGAAAAAAATGGCCAGGGAAAAACTAATCTGACAATATGCCGCAGCAACCGTAAAGATAGCTTTCTGAAATAGAGCTAACGTTTTCATGTAGGAGATATTTGGTAAGGTGGAAAGAGCGACAGTGGCGACGAAAAAATCTGCGTCATCCTTTTCGTTTAATCGTTACTCCCACTGTCTTCGATACTTCTGTATGGCCTTAATTCTTGTGATTATGGAGCATTTTCCCTAACGGACAGAAAAGCTTACAGGAAGTCAGCATACAATAAAGAGACCTGAAAACGGAAGATATGTAGGTAACTTCTCCTGCCTGGTTTGTCACTCACAAGTTAGCATCCTACCTTCTACAAGATGATAGCAAGGTATGCACGGGCACACGGAAATTGAACGCTGGATAACGGATCTGGAAGCATTTAGTTTAAACAGAAATGGGTCAATTTCAGTAGATGCACGAGAAAATATGCAACGGTGAAGATATTTACGGAAAATATGCTTCGGGTTTGGAGAAACGATGTGAGTAGGAACTACGATGTGCGCTTCACTTAGTCTGCGTTTTGCAAGTAAAACTTTTTAGTTATTATGGTTGCTGTATTGCATATCGAACAATTGGAATTTCCAACTGGGTCAAAAATTGTCGAATGTTTGCTGGCAAAACCATCGTAAGAATTCATGGCAAAATTGTTTGGATTCTTATAATAAAATGGCAATTAACATTGTCATTTACTGGCCGGGGGTGAAGTTGGTGGCATAGGCCCAGGCGTTGTTCACGGTGGGGTCAGCCAGGTGGTCGGACAGGTTCTCGAGGGGACCCTTGCCGGTCACAATGGCCTGGACGAAGAATCCGAACATCGACACCATGGCGAGGCGGCCGTTCTTCAGCTCCTTCACCTTCAGCTCCGCGAGAGCATCGGGGTCGTCAGCCAGACCCAGGGGGTCGAAGGCACCGCCGGGGTACAGGGGGTCCTCGACCTCCTGGAAGCCCTCAAGGCCACCCACGCGGTAGCTCTCCACGGCGCCCATCAGGATCACCTGGCACGCCCAGATGGCCAGGATGGACTGGGCGTGGATCAGGCTGGGGTTGCCCAGGTAGTCAAGGCCGCCCTCCGAGAAGATCTGGGCGCCGGCCTTGAACCACACGGCCTCGCCGAAGTTCACGCCGTTGCCGGCCAGAAGCTCGGGGGTCAGGCAGCCCAGGGCACCGAGAAGAGCCCACCGAGCGTGGATCACCTCCAGCTCGCGGTTCTTCGCGAACGTCTCGGGGTCGGCGGACAGACCCGCCGTGTCCCACCCGTAGTCACCGGCATACTCGCCGGTCAGGTAAGACGGGGGGGAGGAGAAGGGGCCCAGGAACTGGGGGCGGTCGGGGCCGTAGAAGGAGCTGGCGGGAGCTGCCTTGGCGGTCTTCCTCATGGAGACGCGAGCCTCCACATTGTTCACCTTGGCGGCGAGCTCAGCGCTCTGGCCGACGAAGGTGGACGGAGCAACAGCAGCGTTGGCGAGGGCAGCCATTTCTGTCTGCTTGAAAGAGTGAGTAAATTGAATGAAAATTCGAAGTACTGCTGAAGCTCGAGGAACATTTGGCAAGGAGCGTGCTTGTATACTGACCTTCTGAGGGCCTGACAAGCCTCACCCTGCGACCAGCCTGCGTGACCAGGCTCCTGACCAGGCTGTTGGAGGAGGTTCGCAGTGCTGACCAGGCGCTCGCCGCAATCAGGAGGTTGTGGCAATTCGTCCAGCGTCCCATCCTTAGGATCTGGCTCGACACCCAACCTCTTCGCGATTGGCACAATATCTTGTGGGCCTGTGTGAAGTCTACACGTGTGAAGTCGGACGATGAATTCAGTCCACCCAAAGCGTGATAACCCTTTCAGCGTCAGATTCGAACACAATAAGGTGTCTTTTGCCTCAAACTATAAGATTAGATGGTGAACCTATTGATATTTCTTTATGGGTTCATTTCTCTATAAAGCATGTGTAGAAAACTCGATCTCAAAGCGTCAAGCGAGTGAATTGAAATACGTGCGAAATACTATGAATATCGTAAGTGGGATAAGTGTTTGTCTTGGGTGCCTAATTTTCCTTGACAATTCCACCAGGTAATCCTTTGTGTTTCGGCCTATCCATCCTTGATGATATCTTGATCATATTCCTGAGCTTATTTTGCAAGGGTTCATAGGAATCAGATTATTTGAACATTGTCTATCCCTAAAGGAATATGCATTTGGATTTGCTTGAACTATTTGTAATGTGTAACAGAGTACACCCACTGGGGTTTTTGCGCGGGGTAAGCCATTTCCCGCCCTTCACATACTTCGTGCCGCCTTGCCCAGGTTTGTTTGCGTGGCTCTGGCAGGATGTCCCGGGCTCCAGGGCGAGCAGTTGGGGAATGCATCACTGCAAGAACGCAGAGGACAGTCTCGAGGCGCATGCGACCTCTCTTATCGGCGACGCGGTGGTCAATTCTGTCTGACGCTGGTAATTGTCCATGCGCACCCCCCATCCATCCCAATCTCCTACATATCTGTTTGTTACCCAACGTTACCAGACTCAACCCCGACATCTATTCCGATCCCGCACACCGTGAGCACAAGGCCAGCACCTAGGCATCTGTGGAGCTTTGCTCCACCCGGAATCCTCTTGAGCCACTCCGCGGCTTCAAGAACTTTTTCCTCTCAACCCTGCCAGCATGCAGGTCTCTGCGTGTGCCTGATAGTTCTGCTGTTGCGGTTATGTTGTCCAGCGTAGCAAGGTAGAGTAGCGAATGTTGGAGCATCTTTAGTTGAGAATTCACGCCATGGACCGGCACGCGCTATGGCTGGCGGTGGTCCTACGAGCCGTCCTCATCCTGTGCCGCAATGTGCTCCCGTCCGCCTCGCTTGAGCTGTCCGGTGCTCAGCGCGGCATGCGATTCGTTCGCCTGAACCAGACCAACGTGTACAATGGAAAATGCCTCGACGGAAGGTACTTAAAAAACGACCGAGGTCTAGATCACTTCAGATCAAGGCATCCCAGCAGGAGAGTGTAGATGGTCGGCGCTGCACCATTCTCAGCATGAGCAGTCGGAGGGCTACTGAACCGTTGGAGTCCGTCGCCCAGTCTGTTGATCCGCTGGTTGCGCGACGAGCGCGAGTAGCGTAATCGATGACTAACCCCTTCGTCCGCGCGACGGAACTGCGACATGGACTGACCTAACCCCCTCTTCTCCCATCTCATCATCGGTCCTCCCCCCCCTCACTCCTTTCCCCCCCCCCGACCCCTCTCCCCACCCCCTCCTCTCCCCCTCCACGATCGCGCTCGGCGCGCAGCGAGCCGGGGTATTACATCCGCACGGGCAACAGGGAGGGCGCGCACAACTGGGTCGTGCACCTCATGGTATGACGGCGTGCACCTCATGGTATGACGGCGTAACCTCATGGTATGACGGCGTGCACCTCATGGTATGACGGCGTGCACCTCATGGTATGACGGCGTGCACCTCATGGTATGACGGCGTGCACCTCATGGTATGACGGCGTAACCTCATGGTATGACGGCGTGCACCTCATGGTATGACGGCGTAACCTCATGGTATGACGGCGTGCACCTCATGGCATGACGGCGTGCACCTCATGGTATGACGGCGTAACCTCATGGTAGACTGACGTCACCGCCTCGTCTCTGTCCACTCCCATGCGTCCAACCGCATCTCGCTTTCGTCTGATTTCGCCTCCTTGCGCCGCATTTGATCCATTTGTCACTCACCGCCTCCGTCCCTCCGTCCCTCCCGCGCGCGGCAGGGCGGCAGCTGGTGCACGTCGCGCAGTCAATGCGTCGTGCGCGCGCACACCAGCCTCGGCTCCACGCAGCCCTGGCCGGAGCCGGGCTCCCGAAGCTTCTTCGCAAAAGTAAGCTCCAATACACTTGCAACCCTTTGAAATGAAATCGTGAGGGGTTGATTTCGAATGACGGCGTGCGCGCGGCGGTGGTGTGCGCATGCGCAGATGAACGCGTTCGGCGCGGGGTTCACGGGCATTCTGAGCCGCAAGGGGCGCGAGAACCCCACCTTCAACGACTGGAACGCCGTGCTCGTTGTCTACTGCGACGGCGGCCTCTACGCCGGCTCGCGCGGCGCATTCGCCGCCAACCTGAGCTCGCCCTTGTTCCTCCAAGGCCACGCCGCGCTCGCCAGCGTCATTCACGGTATGCGGAGATAATCTTTCCACTCCCGAACGATCCGTAGTCGCGGTGCCTGACGGAGACTAACCGACCTCCCCCGCCTGTCCGCCATCCGCGCCGTTGCCCGCCCCGCCGTCCCCCATCTCCGCGCAGACCTGAAGATGCACGGGCTGGGCGCGGCGCGCAACGTGCTGTTCAGCGGATGCTCCGCGGGCGCGCAGGCCGTGGCGATGACGTGCGACGCCATGGCGCGCGCGCTGCCGTCCGCGACGGTGAAATGCCTCATGGACGCGGGGTTCTTCCTCGGTGAGCCACGCCCCTCTCCCGTTCCTTCGTCCGTCGTTGCTCCCTTAACCCTGTTCCTCCTCCCCTCTCTCTCGCCCTGCTGGCGGTAGCAGTCAGGCAACTTCCATCCCAACCCATTGCTCATTGCCCATCCCACCCCATTGCTCATTGCCCATCCCACCCCATTGCTCATTGCCCATCCCACCCCATTGCTCATTGCCCATCCCACCCCATTGCTCATTGCCCATCCCACCCCATTGCTCATTGCCCATCCCACCCCATTGCTCATTGCCCATCCCACCCCATTGCTCATTGCCCATCCCACCCCATTGCTCATTGCCCATCCCACCCCATTGCTCATTGCCCATCCCACCCCATTGCTCATTGCCCATCCCACCCCATTGCTCATTGCCCATCCCACCCCATTGCTCATTGCCCATCCCACCCCATTGCTCATTGCCCATCCCACCCATGCCACCCCACGCCTCAGACACGCCGGACATCCACGGGCGGCTGACGTGGCGGGAGAGCGTGCAGCGGCTGTTCAAGTTCCACCGCATGGGCGCCGGCATCCACCCCGCGTGCCAACGAGGTGAGCATGGGCGCCGGCATCCACCCCGCGTGCCAAAGAGGTGAGCGTACCTGCTAGCATGATCCACAGCAGCTATCACATGATGGCATGTCCATCCCACCATCACATGATGGCATGTCCATCCCACCATCACATGATGTTCTCGTCCCTCTAACCCCAAACACAGCTCTCCCCCCCCCCCCCCCGCCCCTCAGCACACTTGAAGCAGCCGTGGAAGTGTCTTCTGCCGCAGTACAACCTGCCGTTCGTGCGCACGCCCGTGTTCGTGGTCAACAGCCTGCAGGACGAGATCGCCGTGAAGATGACCTTCTCCTCGCCGCTCATCGACGGCACCGTGCGCATCCAAAAATGCATGGACCGCAGCCCGCTCTGCCCGCTGCAGTATAGAACAGCCCTGCAGCTCTACCAGGCGCGCCTGCTGCGCTCCGTGCTGGCCATTCAGCGCGCCAAGCGGCGGCAGGGCGTGTGGTTCGAGTCGTTCCTGATGAACTCGTCGGCGCACTGCACGGCGGTGTACGGCGACTGGGTGGGGCGCGTGGACGTGCTGGGCCGGCAGCTGCCGCGCGTGCTGGAGGACTGGTTCTTCCATGGCCGCCCGCAGGCCGCAACGTTGCCAGGCAGGCCGCATGGGGGAGGGTTCAACACGAGTGGGGGTGGTACGGGGCGGAATGGCAGCTCAAGGGGAGGCGGTAGGCCAGCAAGGCAGCCGGGCGGCAAGGCGGGGCCGGCAGGGGGGAGGCCGCGGGCGAAGGCCCCTGGCGTGCAGGCGGGCAGTGCCGTGGCGGTGAAGCGGGCGGGCCAGGGGGGGGGAGTGCAGAAGCTGGGGGAGGGGCCGGGGAAGAGCCCAGGGAAGGGGCCGGTGAAGAGGGCTGGGAAGGGGCCTGGGGCGGGTGCAGGAAAGGCGGGCGGAGGGCAAAGAGGGGCGCTGTGGCCCGGACTGAAGCGGCTGCGAGACAAGGGGCGTGGGGGGCTGGTGAAAACGAGCAGCGAGGAGCGGATGGGTGGGGGGTCGGCCGGTGGGACGGAGGGAAGAGCTGGGGAGAAAAGGAAGGGTGAAGGGAAGAGTGGGAGGAAGGGAAGAGGAAAGGGTGGGAGGAAAGGCAAAGGAAAGGGTGGGAGGAAGGGAAGAGGGAAGAAACATGGTCGGAAAGGGAGCAGGCAACAGAGCGGAGCAGTGGGTGCAGGACCGAAAGAGAGGATGCCGACGGAGGAATGATTGGAGGAAGTAGGCGAGGTGAACAGGACTAGGGGATGCCAGCAGGAGCGAATGTGAGGCGCCCTTGAGCAACTCATTGACTTGCTTTTAATACCGTCCTCGCCACTTGCTCCCAATGGAGCAGTGGCAGCTCTTGACAGACAGTCCCCCACGCATTGGGGTTGAGGAGCTTTGGGTTGAAAGCTACTGCCCAGTAGGCATGTGTCTCTGTGCCTCATTTGTATGTATATGAAATCCTTCGTATTAGCAGAAAGCCCTGCCAAGCAGGGCAAATACAACCACTGGCGAGGCCAGACACAGTGCACCCTACACTGTGCCTGCTCTCGCATCCTTCCCTTCCCAGGCCGTGCACCTCCACTCTCCATTGTAATCGCACCGCACATTTCTCACAGGGTTATTATCAGGATACTGCTGCTACCACCCCTGCATGCGGTGGCAGCAGCAGCAGCAGTGGAACAGGGGGGGGGCAGCTGCTTGTGTTCACAGCACCTATGAACACTAGGTTCCAGCAGCCGGGGCGGCAGCAGCAGCAGGGAGAGTGGCGTGGATAGTCTTGTAGCAGTGCAGGGAGCAGAGGGGCAGGTGGGTCTGGGAGTCGCGGTAGCGGAAGGGGTTGCGACACCCCGCTGCTGCACACAGGGAACGAAGGGGGGGCCTGGGGGAGATGGGAGAGAGGGGGGGAAAGGGGGAAGGGGATGGGGGACGATGGCAGAGGTAGGGGGAGAAAAGGAGGCTGGAAGGTGAATGCGGGAGTATGGGAAGGGGGCAAAATGATGGTGAGGAACCAAGATGGCAGGGCGCATGGGGATGGCAGGGCGCATGGGGATGGCAGCAGGCAGAACAGGAGAGAGGTGGAGCAGCTTGGCAGCGCAGATGGTTAGGGGGGAGAGGGAGTGGCACGGCATGCTTACTTAGGCAGTGGCGGCTGGGCGACGAACATGACGGGCTGCTCTGAGTCAGGCGACCACGCCACCGTCACCCCCCCTGCTGTGAACCGCATCCGCACGAAGCCAGGTGGCGGCACCTGACTGGCTGCTAGCCGCTCCTGCATTCCACACATGCACACATGCACAGATGTGAGGGACAGACAGAAGCGGTAGCCCCCCAGTGTCACAAGTCCACACTCCCACACTGCCATATGTCTCCAATCCTCCCCCAAACCCCTTACCCCGCTCACTTTCTCCCCTACAACTCCTTTCAGCGCCCCATTCCTCTCCACGCACGCCTTCTCCCTGTCTTCCCTTCCGTCCCCCTCCCCTCCTCCCCCCCCTCTTCCCAACTGACCTCGGCCTCCTCCTGCCGCTTCTTCTGAATCTTCTGCTCCCGCCGCTTCCTCGACCCGTCCTGCCCCAGAATCTTCTGGATAGCATTCTCCTGGACGGCGCGTGCCGCCCGCTCCGACTGCTGCTTGCGGCGCCGGGCGGCCTCCTCACGCTTCAGCTGCCGCGCTGCCTCCACCTCTGCCGCCGCCCGCGCAGCCTGGTCGGCGGAGGAGGGGGAGGAGGGCGCCGGCAGCTTCATGCTGCGCCGACTGCGCCGTGGGGCTGGGGGGACGGAGGGGCGGGGGAACGGATGGGTGAGAGGGTGGCGGAACGGAGGGGTGAGGGGTGGAGAACGGGGGGAGGGAGGAGGAGCGACGAGGGGGAAGTGAGGGCAAAGGGGCTGGTGGGAAATCCAGCAGACAAGGGGGCAGGTGAAGGAGAAGAGAGAGAAGCATGCACACTTTGGCTGTGCGATCACCTTGTAGCGAGTCACCTTGTAGCGAGTCACCTTGTAGCGAGTCACCTTGTAGCGAGTCACCTTGTGAGGGGTCCAAGGCGAATTGAGGGTGAGCTGCAGTGTCCCGTGGGCTCTCCTTCCCCACTGCTGCTGCTGCAGCCGACCCCTCCCCCAGCTCCGACCCCCCACTCTCATACACCACGTCCCCCTCCCCCTCCTCCCCCTCCCCCTCGTCTAATTCCCCCACACTCTTCCCATCCCTCTCTCCCTCCTCCTCCTCCTCCTCCTCTTCCTCCTCCACCTCTGCCCCCTCTTCCTCCTCCTCTACCTCCTCCTCCCTCTCCTCCACATCCTCCTCCCCCCTCACCTCCTCGCCCTCCTCTCCATCTTCCACCACCTGCACGCCCTCCTCCCCACCTCCACTCTCCTCCTCGCCCTCCCTCTCCCCCTCGCCGCCCTCCCCCCTCTCCTCCTCCTTCAACTCTACAATCTTTCGTCGCTTTCTCCTCGACCTCCCGTTCCCTCCCCTGACCTCTTCATCCTCCTCATCCTCCTCCTCCTCCTCTTCTACCTTCTCCTCCTCCCCCTCCCTCTCTTCCTCCTCCCCTCCCACCACACCCATTGCCCCTTCCCGTTCCGCTCCTCCAATCCCCTCCGCCTCCTCCTCCGCCTCTCTCCCCCTCTCCCCCCCAGCAGCAGCAGCGGACGACACGGCGCCACCCCCACCATCGCCGTCGCCATCCTCCTCCTCCTCGTCCGAGTTATCCTGTGGCCACGGGACGGACGGGGGGGGGGGTGGTGGGGTGGGTGCAGGGGGTTGTGAGAGCGGAAGTGGGAAGGCAGTAGGAGGTGGCGAGTGGGAGAGAGGGGAGGAGAGTGAGGTGGCAGCAGACGAGTCAGGAGAGAAAGCAGGATGCTGCAGGAGAGAAAGCAGGAGAGAAAGCAGGATGCTGCAGGAGAGAAAGCAGGAGAGAAAGCAGGATGCTGCAGGAGAGAAAGCAGGAGAGAAAGCAGGATGCTGCAGGAGAGAAAGCAGGATGCTGCAGGTGCGAGCAGCAAGGGATGCGAGGGACAAGAGGTGCGAGCAGCAGCAGGTGCGAGCAGCAGCATGACGGCAGCCCATGGCCATGCAGGCAGCCGCCCTCCCATGCTCCACCGCAGCTCACCTGCAGAATGAGTCGGTGCCGCCTCTTCCTCTCCCCACCTCCACTCTCCGCCCCCCCACCCGCCCCTCCCCCTGCTGCTGCCGCCCTCCCTTTGGAGTGCGCTGGGCCTGAGCGCGGCACCTTGAGCACTGCCGCGCCTTGGGGGACGAGGGGAGGGTGGAGGTGGAGGAGCGACAGCAAAGCGGATGGAGGGGTGGGCAATGCAAACTCGCAGAACGAAGCATCTGACAACACACCTGGAGAAGCCACCTGACTGCACACCTGGAGAAGCCACCTGACAGCACACCTGGAGAATCACCTGACAGCTCACCTGGAGAAGCCACCTGACAGCACACCTGGAGAATCACCTGACAGCTCACCTGGAGAAGCCACCTGACAGCACACCTGGAGAATCACCTGACAGCTCACCTGGAGAAGCCACCTGACAGCACACCTGGAGAAGCACCTGACAGCTCACCTGGAGAAGCCACCTGACAGCTCACCTGGAGAAGCACCTGCAAGCTCACCTGGAGAAGCACCTGACAGCTTCAGCCTCAGCTTGCGCAAGCCAGACTCCTGGGGCTCGCCTGCCGCCCCTTCCCCCCCTTTACCCCCAGATCCATCCGCTGCCTTCACCCCCACCCCATCCGCCCCTTTCTCCCCCGCCCCTTCCTCGCCCTTGCTCCCTGCCCCCTCTCCTCCCTTCCCCCCGCCCCCCTCGCCTCCTCTATCCCCGTCCCCGCCACCCGCGCTCCCCGGCTTCGCCTCCCACGTGCCCTCCCTCTCCTCCCGCCTCGCCCCCGCCCTCTCCCGCCGCCTCTCGCTGCGCTCGCCCTTGCCGCCCGTCAGCGCCTTTAGCGATTCCAGCCGCGCACTCCGCCTCTCCCGTTCCCGCTCGCGCTCCTCCCGCTCCTCGCGCTCCCTCTCCTCTCGCTCCTCCCTCTCCCGCTCTCTCTCCTCCCGCTCCCTCTCCCTATCCTTATCCCTATCTTTCTCCCTATCTTTCTCCCTATCCTTATCCCTATGCCTCTCCTTACTTCTGCCTTTCTCCCTGTCACGATCCTTATCTCTATCCCTATCCCTGTGCCTCTCCCCATCCCTCTCCTTGTCTCCCTCCCTTTCTCTCTCCCGCTCTCTCCGATCCTTCCCCTTATCCCTATCCCTATGTCTCTCCCTATCTCTCTCCCGATCCCTGTCCCTGTACCTCTCCCTATCTCTCTCTCTCTCCCCATCTCTATCCTTCCCTCTCTCCCTGCGGCCTTCTTTCTCCCCATCGCGCTCCCGATCCTTCCTTCTCTCCCTGTCGCTCCCGGACCTATCCCTTTCCCTCGGCCCGAACCTGTCTCCGTCCTTTTCCGACCCTCTGTCCCAATCCCTCTCCCGCTCCTTCCCCTCATCCCGCCTCCGCTTCCCCTCGCTCCGCCCATCCCGCCCTTTCCCGCGCTCCTCCCTTCCCCTCTCGCGCTCGTCGCCGCTCGACCCGCTCTCCGCAGAGTGCGCGGGGGAATGCTGGCGGTGGTGGTGGTGGTGGTGATGGTGATCGTGGTGGTGGTGCTGCCCGTGCCGCGACGATCGCCGCTCGTCGCCCCGGGTGCGTCGCGTCGCCTCGCGGCCCTCATCCGATTCCTCCATTTGTTACCTTCTCCTCTGCCGGCTCTCGTCCCAACGGCCTATGGACGACACGCTAAGCCGCGACCTCCGGCGACCCTGTCAAGCCGGCGCAGCAGCATGCGGCAATCTCAGGGTACGCGCATTGCCTCAATTCAGGGTGCTTTTCTTTCCTCCCATGCAACCCTGACTACTTTGTTCGAAGCGTAGGAGATCGACAAAGCGTTATATGAGTTTGAAGGCACAACTTCCGTGTTGAGATATATCAGCTGTGAACATCGCAAATCCTTTTAGCGGGAACAAACTGGGCGAAACCTCACCTTCGACGAAGGTTAGCGAAACGCAGGGAGACGACAGTACAATAATTATTTGTTAATATTGCCATTTCCGTCGACGGTTTTTACCTGGCGCAGAGATTATAAAGCTTCGAGTCATATTCGAACAGAGCAAGCTCCCAGATTGTTGGAATTTGCTCTGGTCGAGAGGGGTTGTGCGACGCAGGCATTTTTGCACTGAGTGAGTTGCGGCGCTGTATGTAGTGTACTGTACATGGTCGGTGCCCCTGTCGTATTCTGCAACAGCAAGCCGCATAATTTGTTGGTGCGACGTTACATGGGTTTGTTGCAAATCACATTACTTAAACCACTCAATATATTAGAAACAAGGGACACAAACACGAAACCCAAAAAATCCCTTCACTACTTCACTCGAAACAAGGTAAGCCCCCAATGTCACGCTGCATAACGGAAACTCCACATTACAACGGACACATTATACGCAGGAAATGCACATAGCATAATATTCAGTTACAATGGGCTCGTTTTGTCCACCTCAGATTTCCGTCTGCTCCTGATTCGGTTGGAATTGCCAATCTTGACGGATTTTGTCTAGGAATTACGACGTGCTGTGAATATTGTTGGAGTCCACCGATTGGATCCAGGGTGATGTTGGCGTCTATTGAGGATCATATGGATCATTTTTGTATCAATGCGTCGGGTGAGTGGTGTTGTGCGAGTAGTTCGGCTCGCCGACCACTGCATGCATTGTTGACCATATTTCTGCGAATAATCGCATATGCGACTTTTATTCAGTACTCGTATACAATTGCTCGAATACCGTTCAGGCTGCGTACGTGGGAGTTGTGCATACCGAATCATCGCCCGGTGTGAATGTTTGCCTTAGGGTTCGTTCCACTTGTCGAGTCTGACCTGCATACAGTCCGCTGCCTGAGAAACCCACATTCGACGGGACTCGCCGCAGAGTGATTTTACAAACTTGGCCCAAAAATCAGAATCTATCACGTGAGATTCAAACGAATACGTAGGTGTAACTATTGGCCGAATCCAAACGGCGAAACAGGGCGTGTCACCAAAAATCGTTTTTGGCAAAATACATACTAAACCGCTCTAAATGTTTATTTGACCGTTTCAGAACGCAAAACATCTTTGCGAACCGCAATCTGACGTACTTTAGTGACACGCCCAGGGCCTCTTCGTGCAGTAACGGACGCGGTTTGCAAAGCCCTGGCCTGGGGGTCAAAGGGGGCGGGTGGGTTTGTCGCGGCATGAGCGGTAGGTGGAGCCTCAGTGCTCGAAGTAACTGTGCTCGTTGTTACAACAGTGAACTTTCTTCGCCACTGCCGCCGCAACGCAAGCCATCCCTTCCCCCTTTCTCTCAAACCAGCCAAGGCAGGCCAACGCGCGCGCTGGTTGACTCGCATGCTCGCTGCGAGCACTTGAATATCGACAGAGTTGAAGGTGTGATGAGGATCAAGGCATGCACTCATTCGTACATCCACATCCTTCTCCCCGCATCTATCGCTGCGCCCAAGAGATCACCGAACTCGACCCTAAATGCCTCACCGGCTTTCACCAACAGCCCCTGCCGTTCCTTCCGAGTTCCGCTTCCTCCTCCGGCAAGTCGTCCTGCCGTCGTTACCCCGCACCGCCGGTAGCGCGCACATGAGGACGGCATCCGCATTCGCGGTGCTCCCCGTCCTCCTCCTCCTCCTCCATGCGGCCCTCCTCTCCCGCCACCTCGCATCGGCCGCCGTCGCCACAGACGGCCGTCGCACAATCATAGGCGACGCAAATGTCGCAGACAATTCGCACAGGCGACAACTAGAGGGCCCCTTGGTGTCGCACGGGCCGTACCACCGGCAGCTGTGGAACCCGTTCGGCGGGCTGTTCAAGAAGCCCGTCAAGAAGCCGCCGCCCAAGACGGGCGTCGGCAAGCAGGCCGGTGAGTGCGCACCCGTGAAATCCGCCGACCGTCCTTACCGCAGCCTGCCTCCGTGCGCGTGCACCGCTGCGCCGCACCCATTCCATCCTTCCGCCACATGCCCCCCTTCCCCCCGTCTCTCCCTATTCCCCCCTTAACCGCGCCTCGTCCCACAATCCCATCGTGGAATTCCCGCCGCTGATTTCCAGCGGGCCTCACCCCCTCCTTCCCCTTCGTCCCCCTCCCCGTCGATCCGCCATTCCCCATCCCGCCTGCGCCAGCCGCCGTGGCGTGCGAGGGCGTGCAGTGTCCGCAGGGCGCGACGTGCGAGGCGGACGGCAGCGGCTTCCCCTTCTGCAAGTGCGACGGGGGCCTCGCGCTCATCAACGGCTCGTGTGTGACAGGTGAGATTAACGGGCGTTCGGGCGCGATTTCTGCTGTGTGCTCATTCCAGCCACTGCGGCTCGATCTCCCAATTCTCTCCTTTTTCCCCGTGTCCGTCTCGTCCTGCTCCCCATCCCCCCCACATGCCTACCCATCTTCTCGCCCCCCTCCTCCCCCCCCATCCCCACATCCCTTTCCCCCCGCCAGCCGTGGACGGGCAGGCGGTGGCGACGAGCCTCGTGCTGTACGCGCAAGAGGGCTTCGTCCCCGCGCCCCCCGCCGTGCTGCGCGGGGCCATCCCCAACCGCACGTGCGTCAACCTGCCCGCGTCGCACGCGGGCGCCATCGGGTCGCTGCGCATCCTGTGGGGCGTGAAGGATGGCAGCGCGGCGCCCGGCCGCGCCGTGTGTGGCAAGGTGTTCTTCTGGGACCAGCCCGACTGCTGCTGCTCCGGGTCCGGGTGGGAGATCCCGGGGGGATGGAAGGCCGCCAACGCCGCCAAGCTCAACTACGCGCCCACCAGCATCCAGTGAGCGGCTTGCCTTCTTGCCTTCTTGCCTTCCCTTCCCATGCTCGCTCACTGCACGCTGCCTACCTTCCCCGGTTCCTGCTCCCCCTAGGATGCAGAGCAGTGGTTGTATGAAGCACTTGCCCGCATTGGGATGAGAGGCCCTCTCTCACATTCCTCACATGCCTCACATGCCTCCCATGCCTCCCATGCCTCCCATGCCTCCCATGCCTCCCATGCCTCACATGCCTCACATGCCTCACATCTTCTCTCTCACATGCCTCACACCTTGCCTCGCCATGGCCTCACACTCCAACTCCCACGCGCACCTGCTGCCACGTTCGTCACCTTCTCTCTTCCTACTCCCCCTCTGCCCCTCTGCCCCTCTGCCCCCCCCCCACTTATCAGGGTGACGTCAGGCGTGGTGGCGGCGGCGCAGTCCATGTCGTGTCAGGCCGCCGCTGACCCCGCTGCCGCCACGCAGCCCGGCACTGGCGTGGCCACGGGCAGCACGGGCAGCACGGGCAGCACTGGCGGCACGAGTGGCGGCAGCAGCAGTGGGCCGTGTGCGGCGACGGTGTGTCCAGCGAACTCCGTGTGTGCGGCGCAGGGCACTGGCGCCACGTGCAACTGCGTGGTGGGGTACTCCAAGGTCGACGGCCTGTGCCAGGGTGAGACGCAAGGGAGCATTGCTGCTGTTGCACCTTTGAGCTTTGTTCCTCCTTGCCTCCCCTCTTCTCACTCCCTCCTCTCAAACCTCCTCTTCTCCCCACTCATGCACAAAGCAGATGTTCTAATTCCCTCTTCCCTCTTCCCTCTTCCCTCTCAACCCTGCCCTTCCTGCCCACCGTCTCCCCTCTGCTTCCCCCCCTGCCAGCAATAGACATCTGTTCTCTCGTCGCGTGCCCCGCCACCTGCACCTGCTCCTCGACCAATGGCATTGCCAAGTGCTCCTGCCCAGGTGATTACAACTCTGCTCGGGTGCTTGCAGCATCGCTCAGGTGGTGGCAAGAGTGCTCATATGGTTGCAACGTTGCCCAGGCGTGAACGTCTTTTCCGCAGGTCAGGCGACTGCCTCTAGCTCACTGTCGCCCCACATCCTCTCCCCCCCCCCCTTCAGACGCATGCTATGGCATCAAGTGCCCAGACGTGTCCACCTGTGTGGTGCAGAGCGGTACCCCGGTGTGCAAGTGCCCTGCGCCCTTCGTGCGCCTCATCGACGGCAAGTGCTCGTCCGCCGCGCTGCTCCACTCCGACTACCTCGATGTGCACAACGCCGCGCGTGCCGCAGTGGGCGCCGTGCCACTCGTGTGGGACGACGCAGTGGCGGCGCACGCGCAGGCGTGGGCGACTACGCTCACCAACAGCACGTACAACTGCGGCCTCTCTCACGGCGGCAACCCGGGCGAGGGGCAGAACCTGTCGGGGGCCAGCCCGTCGGGGTGGGCGACGCCCAGCGATGCGGCGCGGTGGTGGGTAAACGAGGGGCAGTGGTACTCGCCGGCCGTCTTTCCTGATGGCTGCGAGGGCGGCAGCTGGTGCAAGTGCGGGCACTACACGCAGGTGGTGTGGAACAGCACGCGCAAGGTGGGGTGCGGCAAGGCATCGTGCGGCACGGCGGGGGACGTGTGGGCGTGCAACTACTACCCGCCCGGCAACTACATGGGCCAGATGCCCTATGGTAATTGCTCCCCCCTATGGTGATTGCTCCCCCCTATGGTGATTGCTCCCCCCTATGGTGATTGCTCTCCCCTATGGTGATTGCTCTCCCCTATGGTGATTGCTCTCCCCTATGGTGATTGCTCTCCCCTATGGTGATTGCTCTCCCCTATGGTGATTGCTCTCCCCTATGGTGATTGCTCTCCCCTATGGTGATTGCTCTCCCCTATGGTGATTGCTCTCCCCTATGGTGATTGCTCTCCCCTATGGTGATTGCTCTTCCCTATGGTGATTTCTCTCGCCTTCCCATCACACCCACCAAGGATTCAACGGTAACCCGCATGCTCTGTGTAACACTCCATGGCGCCGCGTGTTGTGTTTGCCTGTTGCTGCCACCACATTGCATTTCCCACTGCCTTGTTCAAGCCGCCGCCTCCCGTTCCTCCCCAAGCACCCCTCCACCAGCTCGTGCCTGCCCCACCATTCGCCTTCCCTCTCTCGCCCCTCTAATTCACCCCTCCCCTCCCTTTCCCTCCCCACCCGCCTCCCCTCCCTGCAGTGCCAGACCCTTGCTTCCGTGTGCTGTGCCCTTCCACCGCCACGTGCTCTGCTGTCAATGGGCAGCCCACCTGCGTGTGTGCGCCCGGCCAAGTGCTTGTGAACAACGCGCAGTGCCAAACCGGTAATGCATGGCTCATGGACCACACACCAGCACCGCATGGCTCATGGACCACACACCAGCACCGCATGGCACCATCCACACACCAGCACCGCATGGCGCCATCCACACACCAGCAGCGCATGGCACCATCCACACACCAGCACCGCATGGCACCATCCACACACCAGCACCGCATGGCACCATCCACACACCAGCACCGCATGGCACCATCCACACACCGTCACACGTGACAATCAATGCACACATGCGCACTTACGGGATTCTCACTCCCACAACCGTCGTCAGTCCCTTGCTTGCCGTATCACTTGCCAATCCGCACGGCAAGCTTATGGCCTCCTAATGCCCTCCTGCCCTGCCACTCTCCCCTCTCCCCCTCTCAGACCCCTGCAAGGGCGTGAGCTGTCCAGCGGGCGACCTGGTGTGCGACGGCAGCACGGGCACGGCGCAGTGCGTGTGCCCTAAGGGTCTGCTGCTCGTGGCGCCCAACACGTGCCTGGGTCAGTGTGCTATGCCCACCACTAGCCACCCCTGCTTGCCTTCCATGCGCCTCTTGCACCCACCCCCTGCTGTTTCGCCCTTCCTTCTTTCCTTGGCCTCATTCCACTTTCACCATCCTCACACTCTTCTCCCCTCGTCACGCCCTGTCGCCCCCCCTGCAGCGCCCTCATGTGTGGGGGTGGACTGCCCCTCCACGGCTCGCTGCAGAGCCAGCAGCGGCGGCATCCCCTTCTGTGCCTGCCCCGCCTCCTCCTCCCTTGTTAACGCCTCCTGCATTCAAGGTACTCGTTACTGCCACAATCATTACGAAAATGCTGCACTATCCTGTGTGCTCGTTGAGCATCTCTGCCTTCCAAACCTCGCCCACCAATCCACTCTTCTCTTCTCCACATTCCCTCCCCCGCACCTCCCTTCCCTCCCCCCCCAGCGGCCCCTGCGACGGTGGCGTCGAGCGTCACGCTCTTCAACGCGCCTTCCTTCGCCAACTCGCCCGCCTCCCTCGCGCCCATTGTGCTGCGCGCACCCACGCCCGGCGCCGGCTGTGTGAACATCCCCGCGGCGGTGGCGGGGGCGGTGGGGTCGCTGCAGATCCTGTGGGATGCGCCCGACGGGGCAGCGGGTACGCGGCAGGTGTGCCGCCTCATGTGGTTCTGGAACGGCGCCAACTGCTACGGCCACGCCACCGGGTGGGGGCGACCCACCAGCAACGTCACCACCGCTGCGTGAGTGCCCACAGGCTGCACTGCTGCCCATGCCGTGCCCCTACCCCTTTCCTTGTGCTTTGCCCTATTGAAAGGTACTCCGTAACTTAGTAATTGCATTCCGTTACTTCAATATGCCCTGCATAAACACCCGAGACTGTCCTTCTGACTGCTGTTTATGTCGTGTGCCTGTCCTGACACGCCGCAGGAGCACGAGTGGCGATGTGGCGGCATTGCGAGCTATAAGCTGTGCGGCGTGAGGGAAGGGAGGAGAGCGCCTTCTCGGCATGCAGTCATGTAGCTAATGGGACGGCTCCTTGTGTGATACCAACTTGCCTTGTATTTTGTTTGTAATGTACGGTATTGCTTGTTGGAAATAAGGGCGTGTTCATGCTCTGCTCGTTAGACGCACACAGTACTATACGTACATAACATATGCAAGTTGGTTCAACTCGGTTCATTATGGGGCAATCCATGTTTAGTAAGAGGCCAGGGTCGTAAAAGCATGCCCCAGAGGGACATGCTTGGCACCTATGCAAGTACCAATACTCAACCAGCATTAATTGGGGCATGACTACCTTTACAATGACGTCCAGGTTTTGACTCGAACGTGTATAGCGACACTTTCCTTAGCGAGGATAATGCTGTGCCAGCCCATTTCCCCCCCAAGCCAAGAAGCAGACAGCAGCATTTGCGAGCTACAGAATTCGTTACATTCCCAAGGGTGAGGCATCAGCGTCGCGGGGACCGTGCGAGACAAGCGATGCTTCTGACGGGCCTGGCATTCAATTCGCGACATTGGTGTGGTGGCTGGCTGCGCGTCCACCACTCATCTTGTCATCCCCTTGTCCACCCCCCATCCGTTTCCGAGAACCGTGCGTCTTGTTGTGCTCGCGCCGCAATTTCTAGGGCAGCACTGCTAGCCATGCTGCCATGTTCCCACACGCGCAGAATGTTTCGCTGGGAAGAGAACATCCCAATCCAACGACTTCCCGCTACTGTTGTTGCCATGCTTGAGGGTGATTCCGGAGTGAGTGTCAGACCTGAGGTCGACCCGCGGCCGAAGGAGCCGCGGGCTGTCACAACTTAACTGCGAGTTTGTTTATTCTTGACGGTTCAGCGGCTGTACAGTCGCAAAATGTCGCAAGGAGAGGGTTGTGACTGTACTGGCCGAGCTTCGCGAGTCCACCGGAAATTAGCTAGTTTGTGATTGGTGAAAATTCATTTGGGCGACATTGTTAGTTGTTCGGTTTGACAGCTGACTGGCTGGAGCCGCTCGTAAGACCCGAGGCAGTTTTTTCCAGCTTCGGATCTTCCTGCTAAACCCTGGGGTCTAACCCTCGCTGAAGAATTCTCCCTAAATGTATGCAGGTCCGTGTCTCCTGCCGGGCGCAGCTTTCGAGTTTTCCCACAGCCAGCCCCCCAATGTCGTTCAGTTGAGTCCCACACCCCACTGCTAAGCGTGTCTCAAAAAGCCGATGATCAAAGAGCACCAAGCACCATGTGCCAGTGGGAAGTGGAATATACTGTATCCTGGCAGCAATTAGTTTACGGCTGCATCGAGTTGTACAGCACCAGTGAACGCGTCTCAAGTTCCACCCACCCGTTACCGTACAGTGCGCAGGTACAAGACTGTACTGTAAGCGCAGAGAGCTCAACAACCCCAGTGCAGTGAGCGAGCAAGCACAAGGCTGTCTGTTGGTCTGACCTGGCCGTTAGCAACGAATCTGGACTGCGATGCATGTCCCTGAGAAACCACTTATCCACGACACGATTCCACACTCTCCCATCGTACAGCATACATTTGTTGTGCCAGTCGCACACCACAACCGCATCAGTGAGTCCATTTCAGCAACTCCAGTTTCTGCTGCTCTGAGAAAAGTCCCTTGGTCCTGCCTACAACTTCGTCTCCAGCTCTCGCTACTGTGACCAGAGCAGCCGCAAACTCCCAGGCCCCTCCTTAACGACTTCAATCGCATCGCGTTCGATAAAGAACCGGCAGAATGAGGGCCGTCGCGATCATACTGCTGCTGCACGCGTGTCTGTCGTCGCATCGCCTCGTCGCGGGCCGCATTTCGCCTCTCGCCGAGGCGGACGGCGCCAGCACCCGCCGCCTGCTGCCAGGTCAGTGCGCCGCACATAGCGGGCTCGCACTCGAGTCTTCAGGCTCTGGGTGCCACATTGGTGCTGCGGTCGCACGCAGCCGCCGCTCGTTTGACTGCAGTGCTAGAGGGGGGGAGCAGCGAAGATTGGCCCCCCCCTTGAAATGTCGGATCATCGCACACCGTCGTCGAGCATTTGTCGTCCGTACCGTTTAGTCGCACCCATTTCAATCTCAATTGCTCCCCTGCTGTCCCACCCCACTCCCCCACCCGCCCATGCCCTCTCCCCTCCTCCAGCGGCCACGTGTCCCGCGGGCGTCGTGTGCCCGTCGGGCGCGTCGTGCGTGGTTGACGGCAACGGCTTCCCCTTCTGCAAGTGCGCGGCGGGGCAGGCGATCATCAATGGCGTGTGCGCGCCGGCCGCCAGCTGGAAGGAGGTCGGCACCAACGTCGTGCTCTACAACAGCGCCTCGTACGCCAACTCGCCCACCACGCTCGCGCCCGCCGTGCTGCGCGGCGCGGCGCCCAACAGCAGCTCGTGCGTGAACCTGCCGGCGTCGTTCAACGGCACGGTGGGGTCGCTGCGGATCATGTGGAACGTGAACGATGGCGTGGCGGACCACCTGCTGTGCGGCAAGCTCTTCTTCTGGAACCAGCCCAACTGCTGCTGCTCCGGCTCCGGCTACCAGATTCCCGGCGGGTGGAGCGCCGCCAACCCTAACAACTTCTCCTACGCCACTACCAGCATCAAGTGAGCCCTCACGCGCCCCACGCTCCCCACGCCCCCCACGCCCCCCACGGCTGGCGCTGGCAATCTGTACTCGTTTCATAAACGCGACGTAATAGCCGTTTGCATTGCACGCTTCTGTGCGCTCACTGCGCTGCCCGTGTTGGCTGCGCGCAGGACGATCACCGCCGGCAGCATCATCGCCACCGCCCGCTCCATCTCGTGCCAGGCCGCCATCGCGCCGCCAGCCCCCGACCCGTGCACCGGGTACTCGTGTCCGGCCAACTCAGCGTGCTCCAACGTGAATGGCGTCGCCACGTGCTCATGCAATTCCGGCTACCAGATGGTCAACGGGCAGTGCGTGGGTGAGTGACCCCCTCTCACCCTCACTCCCTCTCCACACATGCTTCTTCCCTCCATTCCCCCATTAAGTCGTGATTCTCGTCCCCTCCCCCCCCCCACCCCCGCCAGTGCCCAACCCCTGCACCGGCTACACGTGCCCCGCCAACTCAGCATGCTCCAACGTGAATGGCGTCGCCACGTGCACGTGCAATTCCGGCTACCAGATGGTCAACGGGCAGTGCGTGGGTGAGTGGTCTCCACTATCTCCCCCTCTTCCTCTCTGTTTCTCCCATTCCCCCCTTCCCCCACCTTCCGCCCACGGCCCGTTAGAACACCACTTGGTGGATCCGCCCATGGCCCGTTCTTTCCTTGGATGGCACGGCTGCTCTCGGCTAAGGCACTCACTGCGTGTTCCTTCTGTCCCTCATCCCCCCCACTCCAGTGCCCGATCCCTGCACCGGGTACACCTGCCCCGCCAACTCAGCATGCTCCAATGTGAACGGCGTCGCCACGTGCACGTGCAGTGCGGGCTACCAGATGGTCAACGGCCAGTGCGTGGGTGAGTGCTGGCTGCGGTGGTGGCTCGCTGCGTGCTGAGGGGCTTGCGAGCGACGCAACTTCATCATGTCCCAATCACTGCAAAGTCAAGGACTCCATTCCCGCTCACTCCTCTCCTCTCCCACTGCTCTAAACCCGCGTATCCAATCTCCACCTTGCACCTTCACTGCTGCTGCCTACTCTGCCCCTGCCCAGTGCCCGACCCCTGTGCGACGGCCAACTGTCCGCTCAACTCGGTGTGCTCCAACGTCAACGGCGTCGCCACGTGCACGTGCTCCGCGGGCTTCGAGATGGTCAACGGCCAGTGCGCCGGTACGCGCGCCTGTTCCTTGCTCCGTCCTCGCACTTCTGGCCCCTTCACGCCCCGCATTCGCTCCATCACCCCCCCTTTCCCTCCCCGCATTGACCCTCCCCGCTTGTCCGTCCCTTCCCTCCCTCCCTGCCTGCCTCCGCCCCCTTCACTGCCTCATGCGCCTTGCTCCTTCCTTCCTAATCCTTTCACCCATCCCCCCCCCCCCTCCAAAACTCCGCCCTCCAGCCCTTCCCGCTGTGGACCCCTGTGCGACCACCACGTGTCCGCCCAACGCCACGTGCTCCGTGGTGAGCGGCGCGGCGCAGTGCGCGTGCGCGGCGGGCTTGCAGATGATCAACGGCCAGTGCCAAGGTGCTTCCTCCCGCCGCTTCCGCTTCCCTTCCCCATCGCCTTGCGCTCTCGTGTTGAAACCCTCTCCTTTTCCCTCCCTTGCCCTCTACGACTCGCGCTCATCCCTGCACTGCTGCCTTCTCCCCCCATACCTGCCCGCCCCTCCTTCCCCCCCCCCTCCAGTGCCCGACCCGTGTGCGGGGTTCACATGCCCGGCCAACTCAGCGTGCTCGGTTGTCAATGGCGCGGCCACATGCGTGTGCGCCGCGGGCTACCAGATGGTCAACGCGCAGTGCATCGGTGAGCCGCCCCTCCCGCTCTCCTTCTCCTCTTGCTATTCTCACTCTCGGTCGTTCCTCTCCATCTCTACTGCTTCCACGACCCCATTTTTCTTGGCTGAATATTCTTCTTTCTTCCCTTGCTCTCCACCATCCCCCCTCCCCCCCCCTCTCCTCCCTGAAACTCCAGTGCCCGACGCTTGCACCGGCTACACCTGCCCCGCCAACTCAGCATGCTCCGTTGTGAACGGCGCCGCCACGTGCACGTGCAACGCCGGCTACGAGATGGTCAACGGCCAGTGCGTGGGTGAGTGGTGCCCCCCTCCTCGCTCTCGCTCGCACCTCCTCCTCCAGTCCCGAGGGCACACACACACGGTTCACCGCCCTCCCCCTCCACTCACTTACCCCTCCACTGACTAACGCCTCCCACGCTTGCGTCTCTCTCCCCCCGTCTCCTCCTGCCGCCCGCTGTGACTGTGCGTGCAGTCCCTGACCCCTGCCTGAGCACCACGTGTCCCGCCAAGGCGACGTGCTCCGTGGTCAATGGGGCGGCCAAGTGCACGTGCGCCGCGGGCTACTCCCTCGTCAACGGCGCCTGCCAGCGTAAGCCCCGCTCCCTCACCCATTTGAACCCCTCGCCCTCGCTCCTTTCCACCTCTGCCTCCCCTCCACCTCCACCTCCACCTCCCCTCCACCTTGCTTCTCCACAGATGCGCGTTGCCTTCTCCCACATGCTGCTCTCTCCACGTCTTGCCTTATTGCCATGTCTCACTGCGCTAGCGCATCTCGCGCTCATCTCGCGCTCATGACTCCGCCTGCTTGCTCCTCCTCACCCCCCACGCCATCCTCCACTCTTTCCCCGCCCCATCACCTCCCTCCTCCCCCCACCAGCGGCGGATCCCTGCTCGCTGGTGACGTGTCCCGCCAGCTGCACGTGTTCCTCCGCCAATGGCGTCGCCAAGTGCGCCTGCGCCGGTCAGTGTCGCCCCCTCGCCCCCTGCCTGCACTTCTCGCACATTCTTGCCTCTTCTCGTCTAGCCCTGTCCTTTCCCTGCTTTCTCACCTCACCTCCCTTCGTCCCCCCCTTCCCCTTCCTTCCCCCCCTTTCTTGATGACAGACCTGTGCTACGGGGTGAAGTGCCCCGACCTGTCCACGTGCACGCTCCTGCTGGGCGCGCCCGTGTGCAAGTGCCCCGCGCCCTACACGCGCCTCATCGACAACAAGTGCACCACCGGTCAGTGCTGTTGCAGTGCTTCTGCTGCCATCATGCGGTGCTTCTGCTGCCATGTGGTGCTTTTGCTGCCATCATGCGGTGCTTTTGCTGCATCGTGCGGTGCAGCTGGGTGTGTGGCAGTGTGTGCTTTATGCGGCCGTCTCTCCTTCACTCCCTCACGCCACTTCTTCTCCCATGCCCCCCTCTGCGTGCCCGCAGCAACTCTGGCGAATTCGGAGTATTTGGACAATCAAAACGCGGCCAGGGCGGCAGTGGGCTCCGTTCCGCTGGTGTGGAACGCCACATGTGAGTGCCATGGTTGGGAGTGGGGCACCGACTGCTCACTGTGCGTGCATGCCACGGGCCTCCACCAGTGCTGCTCTCTCACGCCTTCCTCTGCATCAGCCAACTCAGCACACCCCAGCCTCTCAAAACTCTCTCTCTCTCTCTCTCATTCCGCCCCTCTCCCCCTGGCAGTGGCGGCGCACGCGCAGGCGTGGGCAACCACGCTCACCAACAGCACGTACAACTGTGGGCTGTCGCACGGCGGCAACCCCGGCGAGGGGCAGAACCTGTCAGGGGCCAGCCCTTCGGGGTACTACGCGGCGCCCGCGGCTGTGAGCTGGTGGGTGGGCGAGGGCGACCTGTACAGCTTCGCCGTGTTCTCGGGCGGCTGCAGCACCGGCAACTGGGCTGACTGCGGCCACTACACCCAGGTGCGGGGGCGGGGGTGGGGAGTGCTCTGGGGGGACATGTTCACAGAGATGGGAGCGGGCGTGGGGGTGGAGAGTGGGTTTGGGGAGCAGGATGCGAGAGGGGGAGTGGGTGTGGGCAGTGAGCCAAAGGTGTGGATTATGCTGCCGTGAGGCTGTAGCATGAAGGCGCACTCTGTGGCTTGCATTCTTGTCCTCACTGGATTCGCTCTGGCTGTGCCCCACAGGTGATTTGGAATAACACGAAGACGGTGGGGTGCGGCAAGGCATCATGCGGCACGAGTGCGGACGTGTGGGCCTGCAACTACTACCCGCCTGGCAACTATGGCGGCCAGCTGCCGTATGGTGAGTGCTCATCTTCAGCCTCGGGTGCAGCGCATTGGTGTCCACCATTCCGTCACATGCACCCGCACCTTACCTTCTCAATGCTCCTCTCACACATCAACTCCACTTTCGGCACTGCCCCCTGACCCCCACCTCCCTCACCTCCACCCATGTCCATTTATCCCCCCCTGTGTGCAGTGCAAGACCCGTGCTACCGTGTGGCCTGCCCGTCCACGGCCACCTGCGCAGTGAGCTACGGCCAGCCGGTGTGTGTGTGTGCGGCGGGGCAGGTGCTGGTGAACAACGCCACGTGCCTGCCCGACCCCTGCCTGTCTGGCAGCACGTCGTGCCCCGGCAACCTCGTGTGCGACGGCTCCTCTGGCACCGCCCAGTGCGCCTGCCCCACCGGCCTCGTGTCCATCTCTGCCGACACCTGCGTCCGTGAGTAACCCCTCTTCCTTATCTTCAGCCCTGTGGCTCTTCACCGTGTACTTTCTCCTCCTCGCCCCCCTGCCTGCTCACACTCTGGCTGCCCCTTGTCGCCACAGCCCTCTCACTTCCTCTGCGCCCCCAACTCTCTCCTTCGTCCTCGCCTGCAGCACCGGCATGTGTGGGGGCCACGTGCCCATCGCAGGCGACATGCACGGTGGACGGCAGCGGCTACCCCTTCTGCCAGTGCGCGGCGGGCTCGTACCTGGCCAACAACCTCTGCGTGGCTGGCACTCCTGCGGCGGTGGCGGCCACGAGCCTGGCGCTCTACAGCGCTGCCTCCTACACCAGCACGTCCGCGCTGCCCGGCCCAGTGCTTGTGCGCACGGGGCTGCCCGTCAACACATCGCGCGGCAGCTGTGTGGACATCCCCGCTAGCATTGCTGGCACCGTGCCGTCGCTGCGCGTGCTGTGGAACGTGCCCGACAGCACGGGCGCCCCCAAGCAGTCGTGCGGCACACTGTGGTTCTGGACCAGCGCTGCGTGCTACGGGTCCGCCACTGGCTACTACCGACCCGCGGGAGACATCACCAACTTCGCGTGAGTGCCCTGCCACGAGCGCTGCTTTGCTGTGATACAGCACTGTGCTGTTCTCAGGTTCTTTGCCCTCCCCCTATCCCATGCTAACTCCTCACCGTTGTGTTGTTGACCCGCTTGTGATTGCAGGACCACATCGGGCAATGTGGCAATAGTCAAATCCGTTGCCTGCCAGTTGTGACAGCCACCTGAGCAAACTCTTTGATAGCCCTCGCATCTTGTATAGTTGAGAAATTCAGCGCCCTTCTCCCAGCCTCACTTTCCAGACTTGAGTTGCGGATTAGCCTCCTGGAGCTCCCAGGTTGTACCATACATGATTAATTCATTTGTCCACTAGTTGCCTTGCTCCTTGTTCGTGCTCCGTTTTTGTGATGAGCCTTTGTGTGAATGAATGCTGGGTGTACTGCCGTAACAGATATTGCAACAATTTTGTTAGAAATACCCTCTACTGAATAATATGATATGGATGTACACAATTCCGATCAGCAAGAAACCATACAGTGCTGCACCTCTAAGCAAGAGTTATAAAAGCCCGCGGCTGAAATAGCGGACCTGGAAACCATTTGAATTTGGAGCATTGAAATCCGTCTAAGTATAAAATGGAAGGAAGGTTTGAGTTCAAATCCGAAATTTCAGGACTAGAAAACTGAGCCGAAACGAATTTGAATTGAGCAGGCTGTGGAATGAGGAGAAAGATAGTTTCGCTTTCTGTTGCGACACAATTATTCTGATGCGATCCGAGGAAAACACTGTACATATCGCACAAGAGGGCCTACGACATGTTTGGGCAAGAGGCTAACGACGAGGGAATTCATGGGCGTTTTTCAGGGCGTGTCCAACGCTTTTATTTCGCCCCAACCCAACACGAGTTTTTGACGTATTTTTAACACGCCGAAATATTGAAACGCCAAGTGTAAATGTGTTGAGGTACACATACAGGATCAACAGCAAAACCCGCGGACACGTTGTCAAATGTAACTGAGGTTGTTACTGTAGACTATACTGGATTGTGCCTTAGAGGGTACAACACCCTAGTCTATATATCCTTGTACACACACATTCTATTTTCAATCATTTTCTTTCTGATATGGTATCATAGTAGGCTAGATCCCCCCCCTAGCCCGCTCACGCTTCCGCCCCTACATTCCTAGCCGCCCCCCTGGCCGTCGCGCTTGTCCCTAGCCGGCCCCCTGGCCGTTCGCGCCCGTCCCTAGCCGGCCCCCTGGCCGTTCGCGCTTGTCCCTAGCCGCACCCCTGGTCGTTCGCGCCTGTCCCTAGCCGGCCCCTGGCCGTCGCGCTCGTCCCTAGCCGGCCCCCTGGCCGTCGCACCCGTCTCTAGCTGGCTCCCTGGCCGTCGTGCACGCTCCTAGCCGGCCCCCTGACCGTCGCGATCGCTCCTAGCCGGCCTCCTGACCGTCGCGCCCGTCCCTAGCCGACCCCTGACCGTCGCAATCGCTCCTAGCCGGCCCCCTGACCGTCGCGCCCGTCCCTAGCCGACCCCTGACCGTTCGCGCCCGCCCCTAGCTGGCCCCCTGGCTGTCGCGCTCGCCCTTTGCCGGCCCCCTAGCCGTCGCGCCCGTCTCTAGCTGGCCCCCTGGTCGTCGCACCCGCTCCTAGCCGGCCCCCTGCCCGTCGCGATCGCTCCTAGCCGGCCCCTGACCGTCGCGCTCGCCCCTAACCGGCCCCCTGGCCGTCGCGATCGCTCCTAGCCGGCCCCCCTAACCGTCGCGCTCGCCCCTAGCCGGCCCCCTGGCTGTTCGCGCCCGTCCCTAGCCGGCCCCTTGGCCGTTCGCGCCCGTCCCTAGCCGGCCCCCTGGCCGTTGAGCCCCTCCTAGCCGGCGCCCTGGCCGTTTCGCGCCCGCTCCTCGCAGGCCCCCTGGCCGTTTGAGCACGACCCTAGCCGTCGCGGCTGCTTCTAGCCGCCGTCACGGCCGCTTCCTGCCGTCCCTCGGCCACCCCTAGTCGTCCCGGCCGCCCCTCGCCGTCATGGCCGCCCCTAGCCGCCGCCGCTGCCGTCTTCAGCCGCCTCACGGTCGCTCCTGCCGTCGCGGCCGCCCCTCGCCGCCGTCGCGGCTGTCCCTGGCCGCCGTCGTGGCTGCCCCTGGCTGTCGTCGCGGCTGTCCCTGGCCGCCGTCGCGGCCGTGTCTACTTGCCGCCCGCGGGCCGGCCCCTGCATTTGGGCCGTCGCCGGCCCGCCGCTGCCTCGGGTTCGGCCCGTTCTTCCCGATCAGCACCGCCCTCCGAACCCCCCCCGGTACCGTACTGCATCGCTTTGCACCGCACTGCACCGCACTGTACCGCACTGTACCGCTTTGTACCGCACTGCACCGCACTATACCGCACTGCACCGCACTATACCGCACTGCACAGCACTGCACCGCACTGTCCTACTCTACACTGCCCTCTATTGTCACTCATAGCGGCGGTGCTTTGCTTTGACGCTGAGGGCCAGCCGATTGAGTTTGATGCATGGCATGCTGACCTCCGTCGCCATCTCACTGGTCAGCGGCAGGATGGCCACTCGCTGTCTGTCCATCTTGATGGTACCCTCCCTTGCCCTGACCCCCCCGCTGCCCTGTCTCCTGACCCCTCGTCCACTGAGCGTGAGTCCGCTGCAGCTGCTGCCCTTGCTTGCTCTGTCTGGCTGTCCCGTGACGCTGTTGCACAGCTTGCTATTACAGTGACGGAAAAAACTGTCAGGATGTTTGGCACTAATTAAGGTTTTTCAGGCTTTCCGATCACGGTACATAAAGTCTTAATGTTTAATGATGGTACACTTCGGGAGGGGCACATAGTGGATGTGTTCACAGCACTTAAGTCCATAGTAGTACACTGGATCTAACTTAGTGCCAAAAGTTATATAAGGGGGTCATGCGGACAGTTTTTTCCCGGGACAAAGCGCAAACTTCCGAACAGGTTTCTAGTACCTAGTACACCGACCCTTGGCCTTGATCACCACCCGCACCCTCCTAGGCATGTTATCTACGAGGTTAGTGCAAACCGTTGCAGAGATTTTCTCGCACTCTTCTTGGACCCTCCCTTTTGCATAAGGGGGTGAGCAGTAGGAAAATTCGAAGGATTTGAGCGTCTGCAAGAGTTTTGTGCACGATTTCTGTTTGAATGTTACGTATGAGGCTAGCCACACTGAGGTATGACCAAAGATGCCATTAGCCGATTGGTTCCATCTTATCATAGGTCATCTCCATCGTACCGCTGTAGGGTAAAACCACGAACAGAGGAACGAAAACTAGTGTTTATGCCGCGAAAATGAGGGTAACGTAGCATGGTGGATTGTTGATCCTTGCACTATTAGAATCACGCTAGGATCCGCAGCTCTCGTTATGGTGTAGCAGTCAAAGAAGTCGTGACTGTCCGGGAAGAATATCCGGGTTGAGGTCTGGTGAAGAAAAGGGCCACTCCAGTGCTACAAACTCATGCTCTCCAATGCTATTCCAAGCCTAGGCGGTACAAATGGCTTGGAGAGCATTGGGGAGCATGATTATGTTGCACTGGAGTGACCCTTTTCTTTACCAGACCTCAACCTCGATATTCTTCCCGAACAGTCGCGACTTCTTCGACTGCTGCACCGTGACGAGACATGCAGATCCTAGCGTGGTTCTAATAGTGCAAGGATGAATAATTGACCGTGCTACGTTACCCTCAGTTTCACGGCATATAAACTATTTTTCGCCGCTCTGTTCGTGGTTTTACCCTACAGCGATACGACAAAGACAACCCATGATAAGATGGAATCAATCGGCTAATGGCACCTTTGGTCATACCTCAGTCTGGCTAGCCTCATACGTAACATTCAAACAGAAATCGTGCACAAAACTCTTGCAGATGCTCAAATCCTTCGCGATTTTCCAAGTGCTCACCCCCTTATGCAAAAGGGTGGTCCAAGAAGAGTGCGAGAAGATCTCTGCAACGGTTTGCACTAGCCGTGTAAATAACATGCCTAGGAGGTTGCGGGTGGTGATCAAGGCCAAGGGTCGATGTACTAGGTACTAGAAACCTGTTTGGAAGTTTGCTCTTTGTCCCGGTAAAAAACTGTCCGGATGACCCCCTTGTATAACTTTTGGCACTAAGTTAGATCCAGTGTACTACTAAAGATTTTAGCGCACTGAACACATCCACTATGTGCCCCTCCCAAAGCGTACCACCATTAGACATTAAGACTTTATATACCGTGGTCGAAAAGCCTAAAAACCCTAATTAGTGTCAAACATCCGGACAGTTTTTTCCGTCACTGTAGCAATGCCCTCTCCCTGTCCGAGCGACCTCGCTTCAGGTCTATCACCACTGCCCAGGCTTTCCTAGATGATGTTGTCCAGCGCTATTCCACCCCGTCTGCTGCCTCGGTCGGTCGTCTGATCCTCCCCATGCTCTTTCCTGACCTTGCGTCGTTCCCCACTGTCGCCGACCCGGCCGCTCACCTGCGCACCATAGACGAGACGTGGCGTGCTGCCTGCACCCCTACACAGCTTCTAGCCCACCAGCCGCCCCTCACCTCTACTCTCTACCTGCTAGCCACCCGCCTCCCTGACCGTCTTGCCACTGCCCGTGACCGCTTTCTTAGCGTCCACCCAGCAGACCTTACCCTCACTGACTTTGTTGACACCCTGTCTGCTATAGAGGCCCGCCACCGCTCTATCGCTCAGACCAGCAGTACTGTGCTGGTCCCTACCTTTCAGGGTTGTGCCCCCGCTCAGTGCACCTTCTCCAACGGTTCTGCTGCTGTGGCTGCGTCTACCCAGGTTGCTGCTGCCTGCTCCTGTCGGTCACTCCTCCACCCGACTCTCCTGTGGCACCACCGTCTAGGTCACCCTGCGCTCCCGCGTCTACGACACATGTCAAAGCACGGTCTCGTCCTAGGCCTCCCTGGGTCGTTCTCTGAGTTTCCCTCCTCCCCTGCCCCACCATGCACGCCTTGTGTCGAGGGCCGGCTTCGCCGTGCTCCTCACTCCTCCTCGTTTCCCCCTACCGCTGCACCGCTACAGACTCTGCACATGGACGTCTGGGGCCCCGCCCCCATCCATGGGCCGCGTCGAGAGCGCTACTTCCTAGTGCTTGTCGACGACTTCACGCGCTATACCACTGTGTTCCCCCTGTAGCGGAAGGCCGACGTGCCTGATGTTCTTATCTCGTGGCTTGTCGATGCGCGTGTCCATCGCGGTCTCCCTGTCTTGCGCCTCCACTCCGACCGTGGTGGCGAGTTTGCCTCTGGTGTCCTTGGTCGTTTCTGTCGTGCGGAGGGCATCACCCAGACGTTCACCTTGCCGGACTCCCCGAAGCAGAATGGGATCGCTGAGCGACGCATCGGTTTGGTCATGGAGGTGGCTCGCACCTCCATGATCCATGCCGGTGCACCCCATTTTCTGTGGCCGTTCGCCGTTCGCTACGCCGCTCACCAGCTTAACCTGTGGCCACACCCCCAGCAGCCTCAGGTTTCGCCGACCCTCCTTTGGTCTGGGTCACCTGGTGAAGCGTCTGCGTTCCATGTCTGGGGCTGGCTTGCTCACGTTCGTGCCTCTAGCACGGACAAGCTCACTGTCCGCACCCTTCCTTGTGTCTTCCTCGGCTTCCCCCTTGACGCGTCTGACTGGCACTTCTACCACCCGCCGTCTCACAGGTTCTTTCACTCCCGTGACGTCATCTTTGACGAGTCCGTCTCCTTCTTCCGCCGCTTCCCCCACCGAGGTCCCCTGGTTACCCCCCCCCCCTGTTCCTGATCACCCCTTCCCCGGTCGTCGCCGCCCCTCCTCCTCCCCCTCCCCGTCCTGCCCCCTCTGGTGTGTCCCACGTCACCCCATTTATGTCGGTTGTACCGGTTGAGGAGTCTACTGACTCAGGTAGTCTTGCGGCGCAATCCTCACCGCCTGCCCCTTCTCAGGTGTCCCCTCCTCCACAGCCTCCGCAGCCGTAGTCGCCACCGCTGTCGCAGCCGTCGTCACCGCCGCCGCCATCGCCGCAGCCGTTGTTGCCACCGCCGCAGCCGTCGCCGCAGCAGTTGGTTGCCTCTGGGGGTGCTGGAGTTGGGGTGGGTACTAGTCCTGGGACTCCTGTCGTGGCTTGTCCCGGCGGGCCTGGGGGTGGTACCGGTGCTCGAGGGGTTCTGAGCTCTGGGGGTGTTTCTTCTGGGGGTGCTGGTGTGGAGTGTTCTGGAGGTAGCCGCCCGGCAGCTTGCGGTCCCAGTGTCGGCGTCACACCGCCGTCACAGCAGTCCCCGCCGGTGTCCGCTCTTCGCCTGCTCGGCCTTCCGTCCCCTGACCCCGTGCCCGTGCCTCCTCCTCCTCCTCCTGTCTCTGGCCCTGTGTTCCCTCCTCCGGACGCGTCTCCGGCCCGTTTCCCCCCTCGTTCCCCTCCTGTGTCCCCTCCTCTGTCTCCTGACCCGACTCCCCCCTCTCGTGTCTGGTCTCCCCGTCCCTCCTGTGCTCGACCTGTCTCCCCTGTCTTACGCTCTCACCCTATGATGCTTCGTTCCCACGCGTCTCGTCCTCCCCTTCTCCCGTCGCCCCCTCCGTCCTCCCTTGTCGTTGCTCCCCCCCCTCTGTCTGAATACCTGCGTGCCGCTCGTCCTCTTGTTCCTCGGGTCCTTGCCTCTCTCGTTACTGGCCCGTCTGTTCCGGTTTCGGGTCTTAACGCCCTTGTAGCTGCGGTCGCCGACTTCGCCTCTACCCGCCGCCTTGACTGCGCCACCGCTCTGGTCTCTGACCCTGCCTGTCCTCCGTCTGTCGGGGGTGCTCCTGCCCTTGGCAGTGACGTCCTGGAGGACAGCCAGTACGAGCTTGCTTTCCTGTCCGAGGCTGCTCCCCATCTCTGTTCCATGCTTCTAGTCCCTGAGGGTGACCCCGACGCTTTTGACATCCCGACCCCTCGCACTTACGCTGAGGCGGTCTCGGGACCATGGGCCTCTCAGTGGATAGCTGCCATGGAGCAGGAGATGGCATCTTGGAGATCCAGGTGGATAGTTGATGGCCGCTGACTCTTCAAGGTGAAGCGCCCTCCTGGAGAGCCGCTTGTGTTCAAGGCGCGCTACATAACTAGAGGTTTTCAGTCAGCGTGAGGGGGTGGACTTCTTCCAGACCTTCGCTCCGACCCCGAAGATGACTACTCTTCGGGCGCTACTACACGTAGCAGCGCAGCGTGACTACGAGCTTCACTCCATCGACTTCTCCACTGCGTTTTTTTAGGGCAGTCTACACGAGCAGGTCTACCTGCGTCGCCCTCAGGGCTTCACTGGTACCTTCCCTCTTGGGACCCAGTGGCTCCTCCGGCGCCCTGTCTAGGGCCTGCGGCAGGCTCCCCGTGAGTGGCACAACATGCTGCGTGCTACCCTTGCTGGCCTGCAATTCTTTCCGTCTTTTGCAGACCCCTCGCTCTTCGTTCGTGCTGGCCAGACTCCGTTCTACATCCTGGTTTACGTAGACGACCTGGTCTTGTGGCTTCTCCCAATGGCTGGAATAGTAGTGCCGCCCTGGGCTTGTTCTTGCCTTGTCTGTACTCCTTTTGACTGGTCTTTAGACCCTTGTCTCAGAGGCTGGACTAGTAGTGCCGCCCTGAGCTGCTGCTTCCCTTGTTAGGCACTGCCCCTATATAGTCTAGGGGGTGTGTCAAATGTAACTTAGGTTGTTACTGTACACTATACTGGATTGTGCCTTAGAGGGTACAACACCCTAGTCTATATATCCTTGTACACACACATTCTAGTTTCAATCATTTTCTTTCTGATACACGTGACCCGCTCGTGTCTGTACAAATGAGCGGGTGCGCAGCGCGCACACAAACTGACACGCGAAAACAGCAGGGTAACCAAATTCAGCCCCGGGAAAGAGGCCCCGCCCAGTGCTTCGCATGCGACACGAAAGCCTGGCGAATGTAAGCGTTCTATTTTTCGCCAGCTAAGATTTGGACGTTTCTGCCCTATGTATAATTTCGGCACGACCTGTTAAGAGTAGAAAGAAGGAATAGAAGAAGGGAGAACAGGGAAGATATAGCGTTTGGATTGTACCTACTAAGAACATACCCTATCTAGCCAATAACTTCTACATAACAATATATGTATAAGTTGACACACCCCATAGGCTAGATAAGGGGTAGTGCTGAGCAAGAAACACGCAGCTCAGGGTGGCACTACTAGTCCAACCTCTGAGGCAGGGGCCCGAAGACCAGTCAACAAGAGTACAAGCAAGACAGAGCAAACCAGGGCAGCACTACTAGTCCAACCACTGGAGGAAAAGTCACAAGGCCAGTCGGCAAGGTATAAATAGAAAGGAGTACACAATCAAGGGCCTATCAAGTGAGAGTCAACAGGGAGTAGACCTAACTGCAAGCAGTGCCGCTGATGATCTCTAGGCGGAAGCGCCTTAGTAAAGATATCGGCTGTGTTGGCACACGAGGCCAAGTGTACTACGCGGACCTGGCGACGCTGCTGAAGCTCGCGCAGGAGGAAGTACCGCAGCTGGATGTGCTTCGCTCTGCCCTAAAGTCGAGGCTCCTGACACAGGAGGATCATGGCACTGTTAGAAGCGTACAGAACCGGGGCAGAGCTAGGCTTCTCACCTAGGTCAGTGAGAAAGAAGGTCAGCCAGCGGAGCTCCTGTGCCGCCATGGCACCGGCGTAGATCTCAGCCTCGTAGCTAGACTGAGCAACAGACGAGGAGCGAGTGGACCTCCACGAGATGGCACCAGAACCAAAGCTGAAGCAGTAGCCCTGGGAGGACCGGAGTGTCTCAGCGTCATCTGCCCAAGAAGCGTCTGTGTGCCCAGAAAGGACCACTGGCCTGCGTCCTCCTAGCACTAGCCCCATGCCCGACGTACTTGCAAGATAACGCGAAACCCTCTTAGCGGCTGAGCATTGCTGTGGTCGGTGTCTGCCTGTGGCCACAAAGCGGGCCAGGATGCTGAGAGGGTATGCGAGATCTGGACGAGTGCAAGTCATCAGGTACATGAGGCAACCCACCAGCTCTGCGTAAGGACCACTGGGGTCTGCTGACTCCTCGGGAACTGGAGCTGAGAGCCTGTGGTCTACCGGCAGAGGTGTGGGCTGTGCGGAGGAGAACTGAAGGCCGAACATCTGAAGGACGTGGCGCATCAAGTGTGACTGTGTAAGAGTGATGGTGCGCGCTGTTCTGTCCCTGGAGATCTGCAAGCCAAGGTAGCGGCGCAGCTCTCCCAGGTCAGTGCAGGTGTGTCGCCTCAGCAGCTCAGCCTTCACAGAGGCCAGCACGTCTCGGTTTGCTGTAGCAAAGACCAAGTCGTCTATGTAGACCAGGATGTAGAACGGAGTCTGGCCAGCACGAACGAAGAGCGAAGGGTCAGCAGGTCAACTAGCGTGGCACGGAACGTGTCGTGCCAATCACGGGGCGCCTGTCGCAAGCCGTAAATGGGGCGCCGGAGGATCCACTGGGTCCTAGGAGGGAAACTACCAGTGAAGCCCTGAGGGCGGCGTAGGTAGACCTACTCGTGTAGGCTTCCCTGAAAGAAAGCAGTGGAGAAGTCGAGGGAGTGAAGCTCGTAGTCACGCTGTGCTGCTACGTGTAGCGGCGCCCGAAGAGTAGTCATCTTCGGGGTCGAGGCGAAGGTCTGAAAGAAGTCCACCCCCTTACGCTGACTGAAGCCTCTAGCCACGTAGCGCGCCTTGAACTTAGGCGGCTCTCCAGGGGGGCGCTTCACCTTGAAGAGCCACTGGCCATCGACTACGTTCACCCCAGGTGGGGGAACTGCGTCGACATAGGTACCGGTAGCCCTCCAAGATGCCATCTCCTGCTCCATGGCAGCTATCCACTGAGAGGCCCAGGGTCCCGAGGTCGCCTCAGCATAGGTGCAAGGGGTCGGGATGTCAAAGGCGTCGGGGTCACCCTCAGGGACTAGCAGCATGGAACAGAGATGGAGAGCAGGCTCTGACAGGAAAGCAAGCTCGTGCTGGCGGTCCTCCAAGAGGTCACTGCCGAGGGCAGGAGCACCCCCGACAGACGGAGGACAGACTGGGTCAGAGACCTGAACGGTAGCGAAGTCAAGGCGGCGAGTAGAGGCAAAGTCAGCGACAGCAGCTACAAGAGCGTTAAGACTGGAGACAGGAACAGACGGATCGGTAACGAGGGAGGCAAAGACCCGAGGAACAAGAGGACGAGCAAAACGAAGGTAGTCCGACAGAGGGGGAGGCGCAACAGTGAGCGACGACGGAGGAGGCGAAGGCAAACGGGGAGGACAAGACGCGTGGGAACGAAGCAACATAGGGTGAGAACGCTGAGCAGGAGAGAGAGGACGAGCACGAGAGGGACGGCGAGACCAGACGTGAGACGGAGGCGTCGGCTCAGGAGACAGAGGAGGAGTAACAGGAGGGGAAGGAGGGGAAACAAGACGGGGACGAGTCAGGCGGAGGAAACACATGACCGTGAACAAGAAGAGGGGGAGACGACGAGGGAGGCGCAGGCGAGCGGTCAGGGGAGGGAAGGCCGAGCAGGCGAAGGGCGGGCACCGGCGACGACTGCTACTGCTGCTGCTGCTGCTGCTGCTGAACGCTGACACCAAAACCACCAGCTGCACCACGGCTACCTCTGGTACACTCCACGCCAGCACCCCCAGAACGAGAAACGTCTCCTGCGCCGGTGCCACGCCTGAGCCCGCCAGGACAAGCCACGACAGGAGCCCCAGGACCAGCACCCTCTCCAACTCCAGCACCCCCAGAGTCCACGAACGGCTGCGGCTGCGGCGGCGGCTGCGACGAGGGAGAGGAGACACCGGGGGAGGGACAGGCGGCACAAATTGCGCCGCGGGGCCACCGGAGTCAGCCGACTCCTCGATCGGGACAACCGACGGGAGGGGAGTGACGTGAGACACACCGGACAGAACAGGGCGGGGAGGGAGGGGAGCAGGGGCGACAGGGGGAGTGGGAACCAGAAACAGGGGGGGGGGGACCGGGAGACCTTGCTGAGGAAAGCGGTGGAAAAATGAGACAGACTCATCGAAAGTGACGCCACAGGAGTGAAGGAAGCTGTGAGACGACGGGTGGTAGAAGTGCCAGTCAGACGAGTCAAGGGGGAAACCGAGGAAGACACAGGGGACGGTGCGGGCAGTGAGCTTGTCCGTGCCGGAGGCACGAACGTGAGCGAGGCAGCCCCAGACGTGGAATGCAGACGCGTCACCAGGGAACCCGGTCCAAAGAAGGGTTGGTGAAACCTGTGGCCGCTGAGAGCGAGGCCAGAGGTTAAGCTGGTGAGCGGCGTAGCGAACGGCGAACGACCACAGAGAATGGGGTGCACCGGCATGGATCATGGAGGTACGAGCCACCTCCATGACCAAACCGATGCGTCGCTCAGCGACCCCATTCTGCGGCGGGGAGTCCGGAAGGGTGTATGTCTGGGTGATATCCTCCGCACGACAGAACTGACCCAGCCGACCAGAGGCGAACTCGCCGCCATGGTCGGAGTGGAGACACAGCACAGGGAGACCGCGGTGGAGGCGCGCACCGATGAGCCACGGGATAAGAACGTCAGGCACGTCGGTGTTCCGCTCTAGGGGAAACACCATGGTGTAGCGCGTGAAGTCGTCAACGAGCACCAGAAAGTCCAGGGATAGGGGCTGGGCCCAAGACGTCCAAGTGCAGGGTTTGAAGGGGTGAAGTGGCAGGGCAAAGTGAGGAGGAGTGAGGAGCACGGTGCAGCTGGCCCTCGACGCAGGGCGTGCACGGCGGCGCAGACGAGGGAGGGAGAGCAGGGAGCGACGCAAGGAGGCCGAGGACTAGACCGTGCTGAGACATGTGACGCAGGCGGGGGAGCGCGGGGTGACCTAGACAGTGGTGCCACAACAGTGACGGGTGAGTGAGCGATCGACACGAGCAGGCCGCAGCTACCTGGGTGGACGCAGAACCGGAGGAGGACTCGCCCGCCGGAGGGGAGGAGCAGTGTCCAGCATAAACATTCCAGACACAGGGTCCCGGGGGAACGTCGCAAGGGGGGCACCTGAGGCGGCCTCGGAACAGACCACGTACCGCTCGTGACCAGGGAACATAGTGGTGATACCGAGGTCGTGAAGACATCCGACACCAACTAAGTTCCTGGAGAACGAAGGGATGTGCAGGCCTGTAAAGGAACCCGAGGGAACCGCCGGACAGGGAAGGGTGGTGTAGCTGCGAGCAATTACAGGACAAGAGGAGGGGTCCGCAAGGGCGACAGCGGCAGGTGCAGCAAGCGGCGTGAGGGCGTCGTGGTCGCGGAAGAAACAGGCTGACACACCGGACTCTAGAGTGAAGGACAGCAATGCCATAATGGCCGACGACGTAGGAGCAAGGGTAGAGCCTAGGCTAGACAAAGCAAGCTGTCCTACGCCTGAGGCAGCAGGTGAGTCTGGACTACACACAGGTGCTACGCCTAAGCTAGAGAACAGAGAGTAACACTCGAAGCGTCAGCATACAGAGAATGCAAGGCATAACTAATCTGATCCATGTCTTAGTCAAACTCAGGCACACCGTGGCGCAGCAAGCTGGGCCAGTCAGGGAGGTCCGGGGCGGGACCTGGATGGTGCTGACTAAGGAAGTGGTCGCGGGCAGTGGCTAAGCGGTCAGGCAGGCGCATGGCGATGAGGTACAGGGTAGAGCAGAGAAAGGTGGGGGGAAGGCAGTAAGCTGGGCGGCATAGCTTGCAGCGCGGTAGCTGGTCTCTAGTGCATGGATGTAAGTAGCGAGGCCAGCTACCGTGGGGAAAGCAGAAAGATCAGGGAAGAGCATGGGTAGGATCAAGCGGCCAGCAGAGGCGGAAGCAGGTGTGGAGTAACGCCCAACTACTGCAATAAGAAAGTCCTTGGCGTTTGCGACAGCGGTAAAGCGCGGACGCTCAGACAGGGGGAGGGCATGGCTAATGGCAAGCTGGGCTACTGCGTCACGAGAATCCCAGACAGCTCGAGCAAGCGCAGCAGCAGCAAAAGCCTCGCTCTCAGCAGTGGTAGGGTCAGCAGGGAGGGGATCAGGCGCAGGGGGGCGGGGACGCAAACCATCAATGTCACAGGATCGAATATCCCGAGGAAAGGTTTGCTCAATGTTGCACTCTCAATCAGTACAAGGTGCTTTTATACTTCCAGAATACATCAGGTAACCAGGTTTATCCTATCCAAAGGGAATAGACCCTTCTAGAAATAGAATCACCATGCGTATAGCCACACAAGGCTATTGGCTTTAAGGGATTACGGCAGGATTACGCTAGATATAGCGCGCCAGTACATCCCGAGCCTGGTCGGTGATATAATTATGATAAGAGGATAAACCAAAGGATAATGGAAAAGGAGGAATAGGAAACCAAATGAGATGAGATAAGACCAAATGAATCAGGATAAAAAGAGGAATGAAATAGAAAGGAAATATGAAAAGGGGAAATTAGTGTAACGGGGTCGTACTCTCACACTTCCCCCCCTCAAAGCTGGGTGGTAGAAGTAACACCCTGCTTGACAAGGTAGTCGCGAAGAGGACGACGGGCGTTACCCATGTCGTATCAGAGACGCAGCCTCAGACGTATCATAACCCTTCCAGCAAAGAAGAAGCTACAGAGTGCCATTTTGAAGACGACGGTGTCCAAGCACGTAGTTGTCTCATGTCGTGGATGAACACGGGCGACGACAGTGGTTGGCATTCGGTGTAGAGCGTTTTTGGTCTTGATAGGGTTTAAGAAGCTGGTATGGAAGGTGTTATGGATCTTCCAAGTGGCTGGTAGGCGGAAGCGGAAGTTGACTGAAGTGACATTTGCTTCAACGAGGAAAGTCCCGCAGAAGCAAGGTTGAAGCTTGGATGGAAGTTGGCTTGGATGTCCAAGAGGTGCTTGTGTGGTCGATGTACAAGATGGTGGACGATGGCGATGAAATCGAAAGCCAGTTGGACTGTGGCTGGTATGGTTAGCTGTTGTGGTGTGATCGGGTGGCGTCCGTAACAGAGGAAGTACAGTGTCTGTCCAGTAGCGGCGTCAGGAGCATACTTGTAGGCAAACTCCAGGACGGGCAGATGCAAGTCGGAGTTGGAGATGTGAATGGTTGGAACAGTGTGCTGTAACGTGCAGATGAATGGCTATGTTGTCTGATCCGTGCATGCTGTTACCCGCATCTGGTCCACGTGTGAAGATCACTAAGTGTTGGTGGTGTTGCAGTCGTGTCATACTCCTGCTTCTGTAGCAACGTTGTATCTTATACATGCAGCTTCTGTCGAATGCTGGTCCATGCCGTAGTGTTGTCGCAAGTTGTACCCTCTCGGCATCGTAGTGCTGCGGGATTGGAGAGCAAATTCACTAGAAGTAACCCTGTTCACCACGCGGTCTGCTACTCACACTGCCTTGAGTACAACAGCGCATGCGAAGTGCTGCTCAGCGTATCCCTTGTGTTCAGAACCATGCGAGGGGTTGGTACCATAAACGCGGAGCTGGTAACTTCCAGAATCGGCGACAAGGTAGTTTCCCTCGGTGGTTGCTCAATCAAGGAATCTCAGCTGCGTAGATATCCCACGGTGATGGGTTAGGATACCTGGGAACGTTACGGGTATTCCCAAGTAATCCTCTCCTGTTTCCAAATGAGCATTGCTGATAGCCAATCCAGTATGACCTTATGCACTTCCAGTTTAGCACGGAGGCCATCGGTAGGCATCGGTGTCTGGGCGCACATTTTGAGATAGGTCTTCTGGTGCCATCATGTGTTGTCTTATTCTGTCACTGTCCTTGAAGTAGCGTTGATGTAGAAGATGTCTCAGCTACTCAGCATCGGTGTTGAAGTCTGCTCCATTTCGGCAAACAGGGGTGTTGTTGGAGATACGCGGAGTCCACTATCCGGAGTGGCATCGGCGCTCCATTTTACGCCTATCTGCTTCCATGGAGGTAGTGCTATTGATGGATTGGTTGCGACGCAGGTTTTATGACTTTAAGGAAAGCCATAGGCCATGAGAACTTGTATACCGGTAGAGTACCGTAGTCCTCCCATCCTCATAAGAGCAAATATCATCTGCTCTTGAGGGTATATGGCATTGCCATAGCTATTCCAGAGCATAGTGGTATCTCCTTCCCACTAGCTGGAAATCGTAGTACTGTGCCTGGCCGGGACTTTACGATCCACTGGAATATAATCCAGCATTATCTCCATTGAGCGGAGAATCATCCATCAGGATTTGGTTATGACTGTTGTATCGAGTCTTCTGCTGCGGCGGCGGTGGCGGTAGCGACGATGGCGACGGCGACAGCTGCTGCAGAGAATTCTCTCAACTCGTACCGGTTGAAGGAGAATCCATCAACTCCCTCTTCCCAGTAGAGTGTTCCTGATGGGTGTAACAGGCGTAACTACCAGGAACACGTGCACATTGGTACACATGGGTTGCTCCATTGCTGCCGGTGATTGTCTCATTTGAGGGTGTGAAGATAAATTTGCTTCTCCCCTCAATGTATCCACGGGTAGCAATTCCTGGTATGCTCATCCGTGCCTCCGATGTACGGTCGGTAGAGCGCGTGATCGTGTTAGTAGTAGTCCGCATCTCCCTCATTTGTTGACACCTCGTGTTGCTTGGCGTTCTCCTGCATCGTCGAAGTTACGCTGATGCTTGTAACGCTTCGGCTTCTGGTAGAATCGCCTCCAATGCATGTGACGTAGGGTCGCTAGTGAGCGAGTACTTGCCAGATTAGAGGTTAATTACTCCTCAATCTGTCAAGCATCGTGACATGCACGGAAGAATTTTCCACGCAGGTCATTAACACCTGGAATCAAGACGCATGATTGGTGTGTCGCCTCGTGAGGTTGATGTTGAAAACTGCTCCAACCAATCACTTCGGATGGCTGAGATTCTTGATGAAGACGAATCGATCAGCTCCTGTTACGAAGTAGTGTCTCGCTGGCCTTGACGAGACGGGTTCACTGCGTCATCGTTGCGTGCGAAATCTACTCCTTCGCAGCAACTTGAACTTGGGAGCATTGCAAGAGAAAACGGCTACTTCTCTGCAATCCCATAGGTTGTCGATCAAATTTATGAGATGAAGTATCTCATGGATGGAGAACATGTCTTCACGCAGCTCCATTGTTTTTCCTGGGTGAAGATCCGCTGTGTTGATGTCGATCCATTTTTAACGAAGATGGCTTCGTCAAAATAAATAGATCGTTATCGACACTAGTTTGAAGATGCGTCGATGGTGCAGTCTCTGGTCACGAATGTTGTCTCCATGGTGATGTTTTCCCATAGTGAAGTTTCCGCTGCATTCGCGCCGTTGATTCCGCATCGATCCGACGATCCACGTTCTCCTGTCAATTTTCTGCTTGCAGCTATTACCAAGTAGGTAATCATTTGGTAGATTTCTGACCTTGCAGATGATTTGCGCGCCAAATTCGTGACCAAATGGAGGAAACCGAATTTGGTTGGCCTGATGAAGAAAACGGTGTCGACGGCGGCTGATTTGTGGTTCTAGACGTCATTCTCCCGTTTTGCAGAAGCGCGCTCCATCTCGTCCGTTGAAGTAGAAGTCGATCCGACGGTCCAAACTCCAAGCGATCTGAAGACGTTCCTGAGTCTCGTTCAGCAGCTTTCTGTGGCGGGGTTGACACGTTTCCTGCAGCAATTCTCGGTCGTCGATGTCGGCTGTCGAACGATCGGACGCTCCGAAGAATTTCGCAGCTTGCGAGGTCCCGTTCCCATTCGCGCTGAAACACGAAATGGCTCAGACGGATTTCGTTTCGCCTCGGTCGATCTGAAGCGTCGAATCTCCATCGGACGGATGTCGTCGTTCGAAGCTTCGCTGATTTCCGCGCGACTCCAAGTGTCGTGGCGAACTACGAACAACTCCGAAAGTCGCTGGGGGTGTTCCGCCGGAACTGACGCGCTCGCCAGGTCGAGGCCGTTTGCCCCCGCGAAAAAAATCGGCACCGTCGATGCAGTCCATCGAACGGTCGGCGAGGCATCTCGCCTTCGAAGGGGTCCCCAGGTGCAACTGCGAGAGGTGGTCGAAACTTAAATGAAAGTGCATTGTACTTACAGGAATTGAAGTTTCGACTCCATCCTCCGCGCGCTCCTGGGGGCCCAGCGGTTAAGCGTTGAGCTGAAACCTTGGCTCTGATTACCAAGTGTCACAGGATCGAATATCCCGAGGAAAGGTTTGCTCAATGTTGCACTCTCAATCAGTACAAGGTGCTTTTATACTTCCAGAATACATCAGGTAACCAGGTTTATCCTATCCAAAGGGAATAGACCCTTCTAGAAATAGAATCACCATGCGTATAGCCACACAAGGCTATTGGCTTTAAGGGATAACGGCAGGATTACGCTAGATATAGCGCGCCAGTACATCCCGAGCCTGGTCGGTGATATAATTATGATAAGAGGATAAACCAAAGGATAATGGAAAAGGAGGAATAGGAAACCAAATGAGATGAGATAAAGACCAAATGAATCAGGATAAAAAGAGGAATGAAATAGAAAGGAAATATGAAAAGGGGAAATTAGTGTAACGGGGTCGTACTCTCACAATCAACATGTATAGCCAGGGAGTGCCCATCCTGGCGCTGACCTGTCAAGTGCCGGCGGAGCTCGACGAGCCAGGCGGCGAAGTCGATCGCGCGCCCCTCAGCGTCCAAGCGAAGAAAGGCGTCCGCCATCGCACAGTGTGACAGCGGCTCAGCAGCGCAGCGACTTGGCGGCTCGGCGGCTCGGCGGCTCAGGGACACGGCGGCACGGCGGCTCGACGGCTTGGCGGTATGGCGGCTCGGCGGCGCGGCGGCTTGGGGACACGGCGGCTCGGCGGCTCATGGGGCCGGCTAGGGCACAAGGGGCCGGCTAGGACGAGCGGGGCCGGCAAGGGCGCGTCGGACTGGCTAGGAACGCGGGGGGGCCTGTAGGAGCATGAGGGGCCGTAGGGGCGCGAGGGGCCGACTAGGGGCGCGTGGGGCCGGTAGGGGCGCGACGGGGCCGGCTAGGGGCGCGAGGGGCCGGTAGGAGGTGCGACGGGGCCGGCTAGGGGCGCGAGGGGTCGTAGTGGCGCGGGGCCGGCTAGGGGCGTACGGGGCCGGCTAGGGGCGCGACGGGGCCGGCTAGGGGCGCAACAGGGCCGTAGGAGCGCGACAGGGCCGGTGGGGGCGCGAAGGGGCCGGTGGGGGCGCGACGGGGCCGGCTAGTGGTGCGACGGGGCCGTAGGGGCGCGATAGGGCTGTAGGGGCGCACGGGGCCGGCTAGGGGCGCGACGGGGCCGGCCAGGGGCGCGACAGGGCCGTAGGAGCGTGACAGGGCCGGTGGGGGCGCGACGGGGCCGGCTAGTGGTGCGACGGGGGCGTAGGGGCGCGACGGGACCGTAGGGCCGCGATGAGGCCGGCTATGGGCGCGAGGGGCCGTAGGGGCGCGACGGGGCCTGCTAGTGGCGCGACGGGGCCGTAGGGGCGCGACGCAGCCGTAGGGGCGCGACGGGGTCTGCTAGGGGCGCGACGGGGTCGCAGGGGCCTGACGGGGCCGTAGGGGCACAACGGGGCCGTAGGGGTGCGACGGGGCCTGCTAGGGGCGCGACGGGGCCGTAGGGGCGCGACGGGGCTGTAAGGGTGCGACGGGGCCGTAGGGGCGCAATGGGCCAGCTAGGGGCGCGAGGGTCCGGTAGGTGGCGGCACGGGGCGGAAGTGGGTGGGTGGACCTACCTACTCGTGATACCATGTTAAGACTAGAAAGAATGAATAGAAGAAGGGAGAACAGGAGAGATATAGTGTTTGGGTTGTATCCACTAAGAACATACCCTATTTAGCCTATAACTTCTACATAACAATATATGTATAAGTTGACACGATCTCCATTCGGTTCGGAAATGGCGGTCCATGTCTGTGGGCACGTTTGGAGGGTGTCCGCCAAAGCCGTCAATTTCTCGTGCTTGTCCGAACGGACACGGAATTTCGGGTTACCCGGTCAAAATTTCGTACCTGATATACAAAGTGATTAGTATACGAACGCGCTGAACACACCCTCAAGTGATTTCCAAGTCTGTTATTGCGGAATCAGGTAGTGTTCGCCCCAAAATCACTGTTCTCATCGCACTTTCACTGTTCACTGAATCAGGGTTTTGTCGCATGAAGCGAAATTCACTGTTCCCCGCCTGGCTCTCGCAAAAGTGTCGCCAAGCTGCAACAGTCAGGTTCCGTTTCTTCTCTAGACGGAAAATTACAGTATGTTTCAATCACTTTGAATATCAATCTATGCCAAATTCAAGAGGAAATCGAACAGGAACCTTGGTTGCTTTTCTAGCCACAGGCTTAAAGGAGGCATTAAGAGTTATTAGGATTGTCAAGGCCAGACACAATCAGGCACAACAGTATTGTTGCAACATCACACCTCAAGATCACTGCTGATTCATGGACCTGTACTTTGCATAGCCATATTAGTATCTGCTGGTTGTGCTGCCGGAGCCTGTGGCTGAGCAACGGGTGCCTGCCCATAGTCACCAAAGCTGCCAACAGGAGCGCCATTCCCACCTGCAGAAACTTCGTTGCCAGCACCGGTACCGGCCGCGACCGGCTGAGGCGCAGCTGGAGCCATCTGCTGCTGCATCATCTGCTGGCCCTGCTGGTACCCCTGCTGTTGGTCCTGGGGTGCAGAGACTGCCTGTGAGACCATCTGCAAGGGCTGCTGCTGCGTCTGAACAGGCTGAGCTGCCTGAACGGGCTGCATTGGCTGCATCTGCTGCTGCTGTGGCTGCTGCTGATACGCAGGCTGCTGCTGGGGTTGCAGCGCCTGCTGCTGTGGCTGTACCTGCTGTGGTTGCTGCTGCTGAACTGGGTACTGCTGCGCGGGTTGCTGGTACTGTTGTGTGGTCTGCTGGTACTGCTGTGGCTGAGCCTGCTGCTGAAACTGTTGCTGTGGTGGCTGCTGATATTGCTGCTGCGCCTGCTGCTGCGCAGAAACGGCCTGCTGAGGCTGCTGTGGTGCTTGCTGATACTGCTGCTGCTGCGGTTGCTGCTGTTGCTGCTGCTGCGGTTGTGGTGCTGCCTGTGGCGGCTGCTGGTACTGCTGCGGCGGCGCGGCTTGCTGTTGCTGCTGAGGCTGCTGCTGTTGTGCAGGGGCGGGAGGCTGCTGCTGTGCTGGCTGATACTGCACTTGCTGAGGTGGCTGAGCGTACTGGACCTGCTGGCCTGGGGCTTGAGCTGCTTGGACAGGCTGCGGTGTAGCTGAAGGCTGTGTGTACGTCTGACCTGGCTGAACCGTTGGAGCCTGTGGAAGAAGCGCCATGTGCAAGCAAAAGCTATATGAGAGCAACGAACGTTTCCAAGAAAAAGATGGTAAGCCTTTTGAAGACGAAAGAGCATACATATACTATACGGGTGACAAACGATCTGATACCTGCGGTGGAGGCACTTGAGGCTGAGCATCCGCAATCGCAGCAAGATACATCAGATTTTGCTGGAGCCTAGCCTGATACCTGTGAAAACGAGGAAGAAAATATCAGAAGTTACTCACGCGCAGTTGTTCCTGCGTACAGACAATAATCCCTCCTCTTGACAATCAATCCCAGAGGACTCCTTACTGTGCGCATTCATTGAGTTTGCCCAAGTTCTGATTGTCGAGGATCGCAAGAATCAGCTGCTTATTTTCGTCCAAATACTGCATAACAAATATGAAATAAGTGAGACGCGGAATTCAAAATTAAGGTAGCATCAGCAACCTAAGTAAACAAAAATTGCATTACCTTTTGGATGAGTTCCGTCGTAATAACATTTCCGGAATAAGGCGAAGACTGAACGGGCATTGCCATAGCGACGAGCCAGATCGGGTTACTTTGAAATGATAGAATGACCGAGGACGTGGCGAGGACAACTGAAAGCAGAAATGGGATGGAGGTTTGAATCGAAGACTAGAAGAGAAAGGTTTGCGGGGGACGTGGGGTTTCGAGGGGGCGATGTGTGGGTTGTGTTGTGAGTGGTGGGGTTGGGTGCAGCTGACAGGTGTGGCAGGGAAAGATCGACAAGGATTGGTAGGCGAAGTGTTGCAGCAACGAGGCTCTGATGCGATGCTCGATGACCGCTTGATTGGACGAGACTACTGGTCGACGACTTTTGTAACAGCAACGCCTACCGTCAGATAAGAGCGGATCGACGGTAATTCGTGCTTCACCCTCCTCCCCTCGCACAATTTCTAAGGGCGTGTCCCAGGTGTACGTTTCTCGCTCAAAACCCAACCCAACCGTTTCATGTCGCTATAAGTACTTTCTGACTCGCAAAGAATCTCACCCAACCGCAATCGAACGTACACGCGGGACACACATTCGCTAGTTCAGTAAATCGAGCAAAATTCAGCAGTGGGTCTATTCCTCAAATCTCATGGCTTAGTCACACACACAGCCCAGAGAATTCCACGGGACTAGCCAGCCATGGCCTGCTATTGCCACTCCAACGTCGTATCTGCTGCGAAGGTGGTCAAACTCGTCAGGATGTCAGTCGCAATTCGTACAATGCCGGCCAACATGGAACTCACCCGAGTTTGTCATATTCTTGCAGGTTGCGTTACCCTCCTCTAGCTATAGCAAATGGACTTCTAAGGTTCATTTTTCAAGGCCAGTTTCATCTCCTAGCCAACGGGCCAAGAGCACAATTGTTCGGGCCAGCAACGAATTTGGAGCTTCAGATGATCTCACCATCACATTTCCAAAGTCGAAGCTGGTGGTCCCCTACCCCGACCATGAGGCGAAGGTCTACATAAGCCGCGAGGAATCCGCATCCGATGTGGCGTCCGCGGTGGCGGAGTACATTCAGCGGCTTTCAGCAGAGGCAACGAAGGCCAGGGGTGCATTTACGATTGCGCTTTCTGGGGGCTCCCTGGTCAATGTACGTTTCGACAGCTATTTCTGATTTGTGGGCGATATGTCTGCGGCGTCGTGTATCTTAACGCTCATGGTTCCCGGATGCAGGCTCTACTGAAGCTTGCTGACGAGCCCTTCAGGTCGTCGATAGATTGGAAGAATTGGCATGTCCTGTGGGTGGATGAGCGTGCGGTGAAGCTTTCGAGCCCTGACAGTAACTACAAGCTCGCGATGGTGGGTACTCGTTGCAGCTGCCTCTGGTTGAACTTTGCCATACACTTTCACTCGCAGTGCGTTCGTGTCTTGAGCAGGATGAGGTGCTATCGAAGGTTCCAATCCCAGAGGAGCAGATTTATTGCATTGACGACGAACTGACTGTCGTGGAAGCTGCAAGCGATTATGAGGAACTGATGAAGTACGTGCTGGCCGTCAGTAGCGTGCTGGCCGTCAGTAGCGTGCTGCGTGTTGCATGCTTTCTGCAAAACCCTCATCTGACATCTGATCATTAACCGGCGTTGTGCTCTATGGCCCTTCAGAGAGCTTGTTGAGGAGGGCGTCCTCAGAAGAACACAGGGCGTGCCATTTCCTCGCATCGACCTGGTGAGAACCGTTGCCTTTGGCGATGTATGCTTCCCACAACATGAGTGCTCAATCCTAATGTGGCTGTCAGGTCTGTGCAGATTCTTCTTGGATTCGGTCCTGATGGCCATGTGGCTTCACTCTTCCCCAACAGCCCTCTTCTGTGTGAAACATCAAGATGGGTGCTTCCTGTCACCAACTCGCCAAAACCACCTCCAGAACGGATCACCATGACACTCCCTGTCATCAACTGTGCTTCAAATGTGAGTGCCTGTTTGCGTCCCACTGTTGACTGTCGCTTCACCGGGGCTGCTTGCCCTGCTCATTACTGCTGACATACAGTATTGGCGGTGATTGTCAACAGGTTGGTTTCGTTGCAGCCGGGAAGGGAAAAGCAGAGGTGGTGCAGAGGATTTTCGGGAGGCTTGCTTTACCAGGCGCACTGCCCGCTCAGCTGGTTCGTCCCTACAGTGGATCAATCACCTGGTTTGTGGATTCAGCTGCAGCTTCGAAGCTGCCTGTGTAGCCCTGCATAGGCTCCTAAGAAGCAACACCGTTCTGAAGTGGATTTTACAAGGCTAATCCAGTAATGGAATGAGCATCTGCATACATATGGATCAGAATAGCTGGCTTTCAAGGCCAATGCCCAGGTCATCCGCAAGTCCATCCCAAAGTGGCAGGAGTGTGAAAACTGCCAGAGCAATAGCCCCAGCGAGCACTGCCTGCCTCTGCCAGCCAACTCCCGTGACATCGTTCAAAGCAGGCTTCTCAAAATTCCTCTGGTGGACATGGGGAAGCACAGAGAGACAAGACCAGTTAGAATACGTGCAGGAACATTCTTTTCCTGCTAAGCCTCTAACAGTTACCCCACATATTTGGTTCATGAATCGCAGTGAAGGGACCCATACCTGAAGAAAGAGGACGTAGAGTCCGAAGGGTAGAGAAAAAGGTCCCCCAAGCTGCCAGCAGGCACGGAAACAGGTTCAGGCAGAGTGAACACGGCTGAGCAGGAGGGGTAGGCTCTGACCAAGCTTGCATTCAGGCTCGCTATTCATGCAAAGGGGTACTGCGAAATGGGTGGACGCCTGCTCATGAATGCACTCACCAAGCCGAGTCCCAGTAGTCCGTATGTGACGAGGCTAGTGATGTTCACAGTGTCACGACCAAACGCAGCCTGGATGCATGCGCAGAGACAGGGGGGCACAGGGAAAAAGAGGGGCATTGAAAAAACTCTGAGGCGACTGCCAGGGCGGAAGGCAGAGAGTAGCTAGCCAGCATCTGTCAGTGTAGGCATACAGGCATACAGGCATGAAGTACGAACTGCTTGAGTCATACCTGTGTTGCTCGGCCCCCATCAATCCGGCCTGCTGGCAAGAGATTGAGAGCAGAGGTAGTCAAGCCACACCTGTGACAGCAGGACATGCACGAGTGAGAGCAGGTTGTGAGATGCATATAGGTGAAGTTGGAAAGCATTTTATGGCACAAGTGAGGCACGGCGATGGAAAGGGTGGCGAAGCCTTGAGCAGAAGCACGCACCATCCAACGATGACCAGCGGGTGGATGGTGACTGCCGCCACGTGCATCAAACTGAGTGGGGCGCACAGGGGGGAAGGGAACAGCGCACAGGGCTTCATGGGGCCACAATGGACACGGATATAGGTATGGTATTGCAACGGCAGGATGTGAGAAGAGAGGCCCATTCGCCCTTCACTCTCTCCTCTCAATCCGCCATAACACACCCACTCGTATCCCAGCACCGCTCTACACTCACTCGTATCCCAGCACCGCTCTGCACTCACTCGTATCCCAGCACCGCTCTGCACTCACTCGTATCCCAGCACTGCTCTGCACTCACTCGTATCCCAGCACTGCTCTGCGCTCACTCTTATCCCAGCACCGCTCTGCACTCACTCGTATCCCAGCACGGCGCGGCAGAGCGCCCCCAGCAGCAGGGAGCCCTGGAAGAGCTGTGAGGGCACCTGCACCAGCGAGTCCTGCAGCCCCGGCAGGGCGGCCAGGGGACCCGACGGTGGCAGCGACAGGGCCAGCCCCGCCGCAAACATGGCGAGCGACAGCGACGCGCCGGCGAGGGGGCCGGCAATGGCAATGTCGAAGAGAGCAGCGCGGTCGGGACACGGGCTCTTGATCTGGGCGGCAGGGAGGGGGGGGAGCGTTGCATATGGGCAGGGAGTGGGAGTATTAAAGAAGGCACGATGGGAGTGAGTGAGGCATGCAAGAAGGATGGGGAAATGGAGGAGTGCGAGACAGGTTCGCACTACAAGTTAGTATCGCCGAGGAAGGGAGAGAGAAGAAGCACCCTAGCCGCACCTGGGTGACGGCCCCGAAGCTGCCGATGGTGATGTTGGGAACGAGGTACGGGATGCCGAGCCTGACCCGCTTCTGCGCTGCCGTCAGCCAGTGAGCCACCTCCTGGGGTGGTTGGGGCGGGGGCAGTGGGTGGCCCAGGGGGGGGGAGGATGGCGCATGAGCGGGGAGGATGGTGGAGCTGGGAGGGTGAGCTGGCTCTCTTGCGCTACACAGAGGACGCCTGAGAAATGACAAGGCATTCAACCTGCCTGCATGCACGTGGAAGACCTGCCCTCACGCGCCTTATTCCTAGCTCACGTGGAACACCCACCCTTAGCTCTCGTGGAACACCTGCACTCACATGCCTGAAAGAAACCTCCCTCGCAACTCACATGGAAGATTTGCACTCACAAGGAACACCTGCCCTTGACTCACAAGGAACACCTGCCCTTGAATCACATGGAACACCTGCCCTTGACTCACGTGGAACACCTGCCCTTGACTCACATGGAGCACCTGCCCTTGACTCACATGGAACACCTGCACGCCGAAGACCCCGTAGGCGATGGGCAGCGCATTGCGCACGAAGGGCGCCAGCACCACCACGTCCGGGGGGGTCAGCTCCTCGGGATTGGGCGACGTGAAATAGCGAATCACGTCCGGCGGCACCTTGGAGATCTGGGCGGCAGGCAAGGGCGGGACAGGGCGGCAGCAGAGATGGGGGTGATGCGTGTCTAGTTGGCATGCTCAGTGGCAATGCGGGCTGCAGCTCATCCCCCACCTTTTCCCCACTCCCCCCCTCCACTCAACTCTACTTTCGCCTTGCCCCCTCCCGCCATGTCCAATGAGCGCCCAGTGATCTGCGCCACCATTCCGCACCCCTCCCAACCCCTCCTTGCACTGCGCCGCCATTCGCCCCTCGCCATTTCCCTTCGCCCTCTTTCCCCAAGCCTGGCCCCCCTTAACCAACCCCCCTAACCAACCCCCCTAACCAACCCCCCTAACCAACCCCCCTAACCAGCCCCCCTAACCAAGCCCCCTCCTCCCCCCCTCCCACCTGGCTCGCGAGCCCCAGCTCGAGGCACGCCCCCCCAGTGAGCGCGAGCAGCAGCGCGGCCAGCGCGAACTGCCACGCGGTGGTGGCGCCGCCCTGCAGCTGCTCCGCGCGCACCACCACCATCGCCACGCGCGCCTCCCCCCCCCCCTCCTCGCTGGGCGGCGCGCCCGGCTTGCGCGGCTCGTTGACCATGAGCAGCTCGTACTTGGCGCCGAACAGCAGCCGCACGCCCGCGCGCAGCTTCGCGAACACCTCCTCCTTGGGGCCGCGCAGGTTACCCTGTAGCAGCACGGCTTCGCCCGCCTCGCCGAAGGGCTCCTGGCCGGTGACGAAGAAGGTGGAGTAGCCAAAGAGCTTGGCGCGCAGCAGCGCCACGTCGTCCGCGTCCACCTTCTCGGGGCCCAGCAGCGAGATCACCGCGTACGAGTCCAGCGCCACGCCCGGGGGGGAGGGGGAGGGAGGCGGAGACGAGGGGGGAGGGGAGGATTCGGGCGCTTTACTGCCCGCATCGGAGTCGGGCAGCGCACCCCCCGCCTTGGGATTGTCGTCCTTCTCCTTCTCCCCGCCCTCTTGCCCCGCCGCGCGGATCCCGCGCGCTCTCCGCCTCACGGGCGACGGTCGCAGCGGCCCACGCGCGTGACTTAGTGGATTCGACGCTAATCGCGGCGGAGTGGCAAGGGACCGTAGCGAGGAGGCGCACGGCGAGAGGCTGGACGGCATGGCGGCGCATGGCGGCGGAATGGAGCGGCGAGACGCGGCACGGGGAGAAGACGCGGCAGGGGAATGCGCGATGCGCATTCGGGGCACGACGCGAGCCATGCTCCGCCGCGCGGAACGTCCGGCTGGCTGCTAGTGGGGTGCGGTGCGGCGAGTGTATGATGCTGTGGTTGGAGGAGAGGGGCTCTACCGGAAGAACTGGGCAGGAGTGGTGGGGCGGGGAGAATGCACGAATGCGGGCTGATGCGTGGCGAAGACCGAGAGCCCTTCTAGAATGCGACGCAGCGACAGGCGAGTGGTAACCAGGGAGATTCTGAATCTTTCCGAGTAATTGGGATGCGGGTTGCGACGCTCAACGACGCTGACGAGCTCGCGAAACTGTTCGTGGCTGGCGATGAAAATACACGATGGAGAACAATCTATATTATTCGAAACGTCCAAATACAATAGTCTACTACTATCACAACAAGACTCAGCGCTTGCAAAACGCTTTATATATTCCATCTCTAAATGAGCAGCATACATAAACAACTCTGTGAACTAACAACTCCCTTCACCCTTGATTGACGAGGCGCTTGTCCTACTCCCTAGGTTTGTCAATTTTGGCGGTAGGCAATGAAGTCAGCGAGGCCGATGAGGGGAGCAGCCTTGCGTTGGTCAAACGCGCTCAGCTGCTCCTTGGCCCTCCGAATCAAATCCTCCGCCAGCTCCTTGGACTTCTCCAGCCCCAGCAGCCTGGCGGACAACGGGGTGGCGGGGGACAAGGCACAAGGACAGCAAGACAAGAGGTTGAGAGGTGGTCAGACCAGACAAAGGATATCTTCCTCTCTGCAATACCAAAAATAGGCAGCAAACAAACAAGGCCCTAGCTTGAGAGGGAGGCCTTACTTGGGGTAGGTGGTTTTGTCCTGTGCGAGGTCCTTGCCCGCTGTCTTGCCCAGCTCCTCCGTGGACTTGGTCACGTCCAGAATGTCGTCCACGACCTGCCACCGCGGCGCACAGGGGAGGGTGGAGGTCAGCGGTGGGGAAAGGAGGGCGTGGGGAAAGGAGGGCGTGGGGAAAGGAGGGCTGAAATGAGTGTGAGTGATTGACATGAGGAGCACATTGTGGAGTGAGTGAGGCACCTGGCTGACGCATTACTGTGTGTGCTGCTTGACATGCTCATATCCTGTCCACCGCATAGTCTTGGCCTGCACCGCTGTGGTTCCCATCAACCCCAAACCCTCAAATTTGAATTCCACCTGAGGTCCACCAGTTTCACCCGGAAGCTGACCCCCTTCCCCCTTCCTCCCTCCTTCCTCCCCCCTCTCCCCCCCCTCCTTTCCTCACCTGGAAGGTGAGCCCCACCGCTCCCTCACCTGGAAGCCAGTCCCCCCAACGCCCGACCTGAAAGCTGCCCCCCCTTGACGCGGAAGGTGAGCCCCCCCCTGCCCTGGAAGCCGAGCCCCTCTGAGTGGTGGCCCACCTGGAAGCCGAGCCCCCCTGGCCCACCTGGAAGCCGAATCTATTTTTGAGGCGCCTCAAAATGCCCCCCTGGCCCACCTGGAAGCCGAGGCCGACGAACTGCGCGTACTTGCGCAGGCGCTCCACCTGGTCGTCCTTGGCGCCGCCCAGCACGGCGCCCGCCACCACGGCGACCTCGAGCAGCGCGGCGGTCTTGTGCACGTGGATGTACTCCAGCGTCTCCACGCCCACCGACGGGTCGCTCTCGCTGTCTAGGTCCACGATCTGCAGGGCAGGGGGAGGCAGGAAAAGGCGGAGGGAGGGGGGACACAGGAGCGGCGATGGGGGGCAAGCAGGAGGGGCGGGAGATGGGCGCAACGCTAGACTGATAAACATATCATTCCCACTCCTTTGCTCTGGCGCTCCTCCCCCACACTCCCTCCGCTCCGACTCATCTCTTCACAAGTCCCTCAAACATGGCGCTCCTCCCTCCGCAACAACCCCCCCTCCCCTTCCCCCCCCTCCTTCCCCCCCCCAGCACTCGCTCCCTTGCCACACCCTTATCTGAAGCGTCGCACCTTGAGCGTCCTGCTAGTGCGTGACCTAGTTCTTAGTCACCCCAGTAACTCACTATCCCTATCCGTTGGCCTGCAGCTCCTGATCGCGTCTCAAACGTGCAGCTCATTCTGGGGCTGCTGCCAACTCAACAGCACGCCATGCTATCGCACGCGCCATGCCAGCCACGCCATGCGCGATACCGCCACCACGCCACACATTACCCCTCGCGCCCCTCGCTCCCATCTGTCCCACCACTAGTCCGCCTCCCCCACCTACGCCTCGCCCCCCCTGTCCGCGCACCTGCCCCGCGACGAGCCCCTCCGCGCCCACGGCCTTGCCCATGTCGGCGATCACGCGCACCACGCGCTCCGCCGGCACCGACGTGGGCGTCGCGCGCGCCACGTGCTCGAAGGCGAACGACAGCAGCGCGTCGCCCGCCAGCACCGCCACGTCCTCGCCGTACACCTGGCAGGAGGTGGGGGGGGGGGGAGGGGGGGAGGGAAGTGCGGCGCAGAACGAGAGGGCAACACGAGGGCCTTTAGCCGAGAGAAAATCGCCCGCCTTAAGACGTTTCAGTCTTCGCTATCACTCTCCCTTGCCATGCAGCCATCCGAGACGGCCTGTCACCGCTTGGTCACGCGCTCCTCGTTTCATTCACTTGCGCCCCCCTGCCTCTCTCCCCACTCTGGATCCGCCTGCCACTGTTATCTCTTCCCCCCGCACCTTGTGGTTGGTGGGTGGCGGCGCACCTTGTGGTTGGTGGGCTTGCCGCGGCGGAAGTCGTCGTTGTCCATGCACGGCAGGTCGTCGTGGATCAGCGACATCGTGTGGATCATCTCCATCGCGCACGCCGCCGCCATCGCCACCGAGTCGCTGCCGCCCACCAGCTCGCACGCCGCGAGGCACAGGCACGGCCGCACGCGCTTGCCGCCAGCCAGCAGCGAGTAGCGCATGGCCTCGTGGATGCGCTCCGGGTACTGCAGCGGCACCGCCGCGTCCAGCGCCGCGTTCACCGCCGCCGCCTTGCCGCGCATGTACGCCTCGAAGTTGAAGTCCGCTGGGGGGACGCGCGGGGGACGAGCGGGGGCACGAGGGGGGGACGAGGGGGGGGGGGGGGAGGGGAGAAGGGGAAGGCGGAGAAGGCGCGGAAGGGTTGACGGGAGGATGGCGGAATGCAAGGGGGATGCGAGGTGTCGCTCTCAGGGAAGTGAGTGACTCGCGAGGAAGGCGAGTACGGAAGGAGCGCCCCCATGAGTCTGCTTTTGAGTCGACTCAAAAGCTGATTTTCTTTCCCTCTTCTCTTCTCTTCACTGTCCCCCCCCTTCCCTCTCTGCTTTTGAGTCGACTCGAAAGCGGAAGGAGCACCCCCATGAGTCCTTGCCTGCTCAGATTCTAGAATTGACAGACCCGCTAACGAGCACACGCGATTCGACAACTGAAATCTCCAGAATGCCGATCTTCTCCAGAATGCCGATCTTCTCCAGAATGCCGATCTTCTCCAGAATGCCGATCTTCTCATGTCCAAAACGCCTACGGTCTCCTAGCCGTGTCGCCTCTCTGCTCATGAGTAGAATGCCCAACCATGGTCACTCGAGCATGGCGCCTCACCTGGCACGGCGGCGTCCGCGTGTTCGTCCACCTGCATCTCGCCCACCGCCTTCGCCGCCACGCGCAAACCCGCTCGCCGCCGTTGCGGGTGCACTGACGCGCGCTGTGGGGCGGCCAGGGCGAGTTGCCGCGAGGCGGAGGCCGTCGAGTGTGCGGACGACATCGGCGCGCAGCGGGCCGCGAGACCGCTGGGTGGTCTGGCGAGCAACGACTTGGAGGCGGCGAGCGACGCCATTTGCACGACGGGGACGAGGCGTGCACGGCACGGAAGCACGCGAGGCACGGCAGCCGCGAGTGGACGCGCGGGTAGGCTCGTTCGGACCCCTTGAGGGAGGAAAAGGAAGGCGGGGAGAGCGGAGGCGAAAGCGGTGAAACTGGGTGTAGCACGGTGGGGGAGGCAGTGTCTCCGCAATTCCCGAGGCGAGGAATGATGCAACGCTTTACTGACTCTCGCGGCAACTCCAAGGCTTTCCTCTCCTCGCCCTTCCCCTGCCACTCCCAATCCCAATTCCCGAGGGCCCTGCTGCGACTGACGACGCGGTGGGGGTGGGTGGGGCAGCTGACGGGGCGGGATGGGCAAGTGATGTGGTGGCGGGCAGGGGTGGGGCAGCGAGCAGATAACGTTTGGTTGGGTGCGCCAATGAGGGCGGAGGGAATTGGAAGGGCAATCAGAGCGCTGAACAATGGGCCGTGAATTTGCTGAAATTTAGGACACCCAGATTTTGTTTTTGGCACAAGAAAGTGGGTTTCACGAGTGTTTTACCAATAACAAATAACGAAACTATGGACTTGTCATCTTGACGCATGACCCTAAAGCGCGGAAAACTAACCGTTTGGCACTGCTTCAGTGCTTGAGCCATCTTCCCTTTCAACCCAAAGCCTTCGCGAAAAGCCCCAAGCCAAACTCAACCCCTCGCCCCCCTCATTTCCCGTTTCCTCCAGCACTAGCATTCGCGTAAGTGGGCCTCACTCCGCGCGTAACCGCAGCGCATTCCCCTTTACAACAGATTACGGCGATGGCGAAGAAGAAGGAGGCGTCGCCCGCGAAGGGCAAGCCGAGCCACTCCATGGACGCCACGCGGCGGGAGGGCGTGGGGAAGTCGGCGGGCGGGGCGGGGTCGTCGATGCGGTCGGCGGCGACGGTGCGGCGGCTGGCGATGTACAAGACGCGGCCGTGGCGCAACAGCAAGGGCAAGGTGCTGCACAACGACCTGCAGTCCAAGGCGCTCCCCAACACGCGCATCAAGCCCGACCGCCGCTGGTTCGGTCAGCCCTCGCCCCCCTGCCCCTGCCCTCCCGCTCTCGCGCGCGCTGTGGAGTGGCGCCAACATTTGTTTGACGCATAGCAGGGCGTTGGGGATTTAGGTGCGGGAGTGGGGTTCAAGGCGCTGATGTGCCTCAGCGCCTCATGGCTCGCGAACCTTTCCCCTCGTCCGCAATTTCTCAACCTGCGTGTTCCGTCGGAACCCTAAACCCGTGCGAGGGGTTCAAGCCTCAAAGCAATGCCGTCGGCGAACCGTATGTGGCTCGGAAACCCTAACCCCGTTTGCGTGTACCCTGCATGCGTGCGTGGCGCAGGCAACACGCGCGTGGTGGGGCAGCGCGAGTTGGAGCGGTTTCGCGAGGAGCTGGGCGCGAAGGTTTCGGACTCGTACACCGTTATCCTCAAAGACCGCAAGCTGCCGCTCTCCCTCCTCACCCACCAGCCCCAGGTGCGCCTCTCCCTCCTCACGCACCAGCCCCAGGTGCGCCTCTCCCTGCTCGCGCACCAGCCCCAGGTGCGCCTCTCCCTGCTCACGCACCAGCCGCAGGTGCGCCTCGCCTCTTGTTGCCCCACACCCCCCCGTTTACCCCTTCCCTCTTTTCCTCCTTCCCTCCCCCGCCCCACTGCTTTCCGCCCGCCCACTCTGATCTCCTCTCCCCCTTTTCTCCTCCCCTCCCCCCCTCCCCCCCTCCCCCCCCCCCCGCGTGGGCAGGGCAAGGCGCGCGTGCACATAGTGGAGACGGAGCCCTTCCAGGACACGTTCGGGCCGGGCGCCAAGCGCAAGCGCCCCAAGCTGGGCGCGGCGGGCGACGGCTACGAGGCGCTGCTGCAGCACAGCGCGCACAAGCAGGGTAGGGTGTGCGGGGGAGGGGGAGAGGGGGGGGGGGGGGCGCAGAGGTAGCGGGGTCAAGGCCAGGCTTTGCTGCACGCCGTTCTCTACGTCGCCGCTGCTACGTTTCGCGTCATCCTTCTCCCGTCTCCATCCCCCCTGCTTACTGGCTCTTCCTCTCCCCCTTCCCCTCTTCCCCTCACCCCGCCCCGGGCGTGCAGAGTCGTTTGAGGACAAGGCGGGGGGCGAGGAGGCGGGGGTGAAGGCGAGGGACGAGGAGGACGGGGTGCGGTCGCTGGTGCGCCACTCCATGTTCGACAAGGGGCAGTCGCGGCGCATCTGGGGCGAGCTGTTCAAAGTGCTCGACTCCAGCGACGTGGTGGTGCAGGTGTTGGACGCCAGGGATCCCAACGGCACGCGCTGCACGTACCTCGAGAGGCACCTGCGCGACAAGTGTCCGCACAAGCACATGCTGCTGCTGCTCAACAAGGTCAGCCGCCGCCCGCTGTACGCGTTGCAAGCGTGTCGCTCTGCAAGCGCATGCGCGTGTGCGCGGGACGGGTCCCTTTGTCGGCCGCCCATCCATCATCACCGCCCTCCCTTGTTCTGCTCCCACAACCCCTCCCCCCACAACCCCTCCCCCCACAACCCCTCCCCCCACAACCCCTCCCCCCATCATGTGTGCGGCAGTGCGACCTGGTGCCATCGTGGGTGGCCAAGGGGTGGCTGAGAGCGCTGTCCCGCGAGTACCCCACGCTCGCCTTCCACGCCTCCGTCACCAACCCCTTCGGCAAGGTGCGCTGCATGCAACGCGCCCACCGTCACTATCCGCCTCGCTCACTGCGTCGCCTCTCGCTCCTTGGCCGTGCACCTGCCATGTTGTGAAAGTGGCGCGTGCAACTTGTCTCCCCCTCGCCCCCCTCCTCTCCCTGCAGGGCTCGCTGCTGTCGCTGCTGCGGCAGCTGGCGCGCCTCAAGAGCGACAAGCAGGCCATCAGCGTCGGCTTCGTCGGCTACCCCAACGTCGGCAAGTCGTCCGTCATCAACACCCTGCGCACCAAGAAGGCAAGTCGTCCGTCATCAACACCCTGCGCACCAAGAAGGCAAGTCGTCCGTCATCAACACCCTGCGCACCAAGAAGGCAAGCTGCCCACCAACCAACCACGCCCCTCAACGCCTCTCCGTTTAGCCCAATCCCAATCCTGTGCCAATCCTTGGCCGCATGCCCCTCATCTACCGTCCCTCTCCGCCCCACACCACACTCCACCCCCCACACCACATCACATCACATCCCCCTGTGGTGCGGGGTGCAGGTGTGCTCGGTGGCACCAGTGCCGGGCGAGACGAAGGTGTGGCAGTACATCACGCTGATGAAGCGCATCTTCCTCATCGACTGCCCGGGCGTCGTGTACGCCGACGCCAGGGACAGCGAGACGAACGCCGTGCTCAAGGGCGTGGTCAGGGTAGCCAACCTGGAGGACGCGGACCAGCACATCCCCGACGTGCTCCAACGCGTCAAGCCCGCCTACCTCTCCCGCGCCTACGGCATCGACAAGTGGTGCGTGCCCCGCCTCTCTCCCTTTCTGCTCCCGCCCTGCGTGCATTGTACTGCTGGTCGTTGTGCTCCTCCACGCCCCGCCATGCGCCCCGCCATGCAGCGCCGTGTTGTCATCATCATCTCACCCCTTGCGCCTTGCAACATCCGCCCTGCGCCGTGCCTCTTGCACCGTGCCCCCACGCCCTTCAGGGAGGACGCAACGGACTTTCTCTCCCAGATGGCTAAGCGCACCGGCAAGCTGCTCAAGGTGAGCGTGCTGCTTGCTGTTCACCATCCTCTCACCATCCCCATGGACGGCTACACCATCCCCATGGACGGCTACACCATCCCCATGGACGGCTACACCATCCCCATGGACGGCTACACCATCCCCATGGACGGCTACACCATCCCCATGGACGGCTACACCATCCCCATGGACGGCTACACCATCCCCATGGACGGCTACACCATCCCCATGGACGGCAACACCACCATAACGCGTGTTTCCTCTGCCTAGCCACCACACGGTTGCCTCGGCCCTCCCAGCACCTCGTCACCCGCTTCCCCTCCCCCAACCACCCGCTCTCCTGCCTCGCCATACTTGCCTCTCCCTCCCTCCCACTACCCTTCCCTTCCCCGCAGGGCGGCGAGCCGGACGTGCAGACGGCGGCGAAGATGGTGCTGCACGACTGGCAGCGCGGCAAGATACCCTTCTTCACACCGCCGCCCGAAACTGACACGGGCCCTGGGGGGGCCGCTGGGGGGAAGGAGGCAGGGAAGCAGGGCGCTGGTGGGGGGGATGCAGGGGAAGCTGAGGCAGGAGGGGCAGAGGGGAGAGCGGAGGCAGGGGAGGGCGAGAATGCGGAGCGGCAGCAGGTGAGCGAGCAGATGGAGAAGATGACTGAAGTGCTGCGCGCCGTGGCGAGCCGGCAGCAGCACGTGCGCGTTCCCACCAACGCGGGGCTGGCGTTTGACGAGGAGGACGCACGGGGCAAGGGGAAGCAGGGCGGACGGAGGGAAACGAGGAAGGCAGGCGAGGGGGAGGGGGAGGGGGAGGACGGAGAAGAGGAAGGTGAGGAGGACGAGGAGGAGGAAGAGATGGAAGAGGAGGAAGTGGAGGAAGAGGAGGGGGAGGAGCTAGAGGAGGGAGAGGAGGGGGAGGAAGGGGAGGAAGGGGAGGAGGGAGGGGAGCGAGAGGCAAGAGCAGATGGGTCAGAGGAGTCAGGAGGGGAAGGGGAGGCAGAGGACGGGAGAGGAGAGGAGGAAGTGGCGGAAGGCGCAGCGGCATCGGCAGCTGCAGCAGGCGAGGAGGTGTCGTGGGAGGAGCTGGTATCAGGTGTGGGGCAGGTAGCACAGCAGCCGGCGAAGGAGGGAGGGGCGGGGGGTATGCAGCAGCGGCAAGCAGCCAGAGGGGGCAGAGGTGGAGGGGGAAGGGGGCAGCAGCAGGAGGCCGGGGGGCGGAAGGGGGGATTGAGCAGGCGGGCGAGGGCGGCAGCAGCGCGGGCGCAGAAGCAGGTGGTGCTCCAGGAGAGGAAGCGCGAGTGGAGCGGGGCGCAGGATAAAGGCAAGGGCAAGGGCAAGGGCGGCAAGAGGAAGGATTTGTGATGGGGGGGGCACATTGACCTAAATGACACTCAAATGTTCTGCCCTAGCTCGCATCCATGGCGGTTGGCAGAGGAGAGCCTGCTGGCCAGGTTTCTGCTATGTGCAATCTCAGATGTAGCAGATTCTGGTGTTGCAAGAGCAATTTTCTTCATAAAAATGCAACAGCCAGACATATTTGTGAGTTAAAGAAACATCTTCCATCACTTGAACACAGGGTTAACTCAAGACATATTTGGGGTGCTGAGTGTAGGCTACTTGGGTTTGGGGCGCTGGGTGTTGGCGCAGTGTGGGCAGAAGAGGCAGATGCGGTAGCCATCAGGCCACAGGGCAGGGTCCACCTGAGGAGGGGCGGGCAGGGGGGTGAGGGGGGCCAAGGAGAGCCAACACGGTGAGGGGGGGCAAGGAGAGCCAACACGGTGAGGGGGGCCAAGGAGAGCCAACACGGTGAGGGGGGGCAAGGAGAGCCAACACGGTGAGGGGGGGCAAGGAGAGCCAACACGGTGAGGGGGGGCAAGGAGAGCCAACACGGTGAGGGGGGGCAAGGAGAGCCAACACGGTGAGGGGGGGCAAGGAGAGCCAACACGGTGAGGGGGGGCAAGGAGAGCCAACACGGTGAGGGGGGGCAAGGAGAGCCAACACGGTGAGGGGGGGCAAGGAGAGCCAACACGGCGCAGGGGGGCGGCACTGACAAGGAGGTGGTGCCTTCGGAAAGATGGGTACGGTCGATTAGCCATGGCCGCGGACGGCAGCAGAGCAACACACACCAAGCCCACCTACTCATGTAACAGTACACACCTGCCCCGCCAGCAGGTTGACCTGCTCCTTGTACACACCTGCCCCGTCAGCAGGTTGACATGCTCCTTGTACACACCTGCCCCGCCAGCAGGTTGACCTGCTCCTTGTACACACCTGCCCCGCCAGCAGGTTGACCTGCTCCTTGTACACACCTGCCCAGCCAGCAGGTTGACCTGCTCCTTGTACACACCTGCCCTGCCAGCAGGTTGACCTGCTCCTTGTACACACCTGCCCCGCCAGCAGGTTGACCTGCTCCTTGTACAGCGCCCTGACGTCCGCCAGGTCCGCCTCCAGCTCCTCCACGCGCTCGTTGCGCTCCCCCAGCATCACCAGCGCCACCTCGTGCCGCGCCCGCACCTCCCGCACCTCGCCCTCCAGCCCTGCCACCGTCACGCGCTCCTGGAAGGGGGGGGAGGTCGGGGGGAGGGAAGTGGGGAGTGGCAGCAAGCTACTTGTACGCGTGGCATCCAGGCCATCACAGCCCATGCACCCCCCTGCTCCAACTCCTCTTCCCCAACCCACTGGACTGAGGCCCAGATTTTCTCACATAACCATTCCCCTTCCACACTTCCATTCTCCACTCTTTCCTCGCTAAACTCCTCCCTCTCCCCCACTTCCCTCCCCCCCCTCCCCCTCCCACCTTCTCCAGCACCATGAGGCGCTGCGACACGCGCAGCAGCTCCTCCGCCGTGGCGTCCCTGGCTGCCCGCCCCGCCGCCACCTCCCGCCGCAGCTGCTCTATCTCGCCCGCCTGCTGCCTGCGGGGGGGGGAAAGGGGGACGGGAGGGAGGGGGCCACATTTGACTGTTGATTTGACCTAGGCTTGATTGGCCTTGAGCATACCCTGTCTTCCCCCCCCCTCCAACCCCCCTCCCCCCACAGGCACTGGCAGAGTCCCTTGCGGAGCAGCAAGACGCGCCAGTCAACATGCAGGCCTGTGGTGCAGCACGGGCCAGTGGGCGGCAGTGAAGGGCGGCAGTAAAGGGCGGCAGTGAAGGCGGCAGTGAAGGGCGGCAGAGCAGAGGGGGAGAGCGTAGAGGAGCAGCAGACAGGGATGGGAAGGTCCATGGCACGCCGTGCATGCGGACCCACCGCCTCTGCCAGAAAGTGCGTGGCACGGACCTCTGAGCACTCTAACGGCCTGCGGGCCGTTCCCCTCACTTTCAACTGCCATATACTCATGTGAATGGTTGTACCTTTCTGTCGAAAGATGCCAGGTATGCAAGTGGGAGCAGAGATGCTGGATTCGGGTACTTTTGCTTTTGCTGCTTTTGCACGGCAGAGAGCGTGCGAGAGAGAAGGAGAAGAGCGAGAAGTAGGGGAGGGGAGAAAAGAGGAAGCGAAGTGGAGCAGGCGGCGCACCGACCTGAGTTTGGCAGTGAGTCGTTCTCTGCCCACACCCCCTGCTGCCGCCCCCCACCCCGCCACGTCCACCTCGCCCAGGCTCACCCCGCTGCCCCTCTTCGCCTCAGGCTCGCTGGCCGTCACACCCTCCCCCGCCCCCCTGCCCCCACCACCCGCACTCCCCCGCTCTTCGCCCGCCATGCTCTTGCCCCCCCGCCCCTCCTCCCCCCCTGCCGCCTGCCCGCTGCTGCCAGCATGGCTGCCAGGGGGGCTGCTGGGCGAGCGGGGGGAGTGGGCGAGGGAGAGGGCCGACAGGGACGGGTGGGAGAGCGCAGCGGAGGGGCCAGGCGGTGCTGGTAGAGCGGTGCTGGGGGGGGTGAGGGGTGGGCCGTGGCCTGGGAGCACGGGAGGAGGGGTGCAACGGGGTAGGAGAGGATGGGGCAACTTCAAATGGAGGCAACCCAATAGAGCTGCTGCTTGTGTGTAGTGAGTCTATTTTTGAGTCGACTCAATGATAGACTGATTACAGGATGGAGGGAAGTTGGAATGGAGGGAGGTTGGAACGGAGGGAGGTTGGAATGGAGGGAGGTTGGAACGGAGGGAGGTTGGAACGGAGGGAGGTTGGAATGGAGGGAGGTTGGAATGGAGGGAGGTTGGAATGGAGGGAGGTTGGAATGGAGGGAGGTTGGAATGGAGGGAAGCCAGTGGGTTAGTGGGTTGAGAGCAACCCAGTGATTACAGCGGCACTTGTCTTTCTCGCTGTTTCTGCAGCACCTTGCCCCATCCACTCCCCTTGCCCCATCCACTCCCCTTGCCCCATCCACTCACCTTGCCCTCGCCCCCTCTCCCTCCAACCGTGTCATCTGCCTCTGCTCCTCTCCCCCCCCTCGCCATCTGCATGTCCCCAATCCGCCTCACTGCCTCGTCCCTTGCCTCCCGTGCTGCCTGCAGCGCTGCTGCTGCCTCGGCCCGTGCATGCTCCGCGATGCGCTCCCTCTCCCCCGCCGCCTGCGCCGCCTCCCGCAACGCCTGCAGGGCGGGAAGGGGGAGGGAGGGGGGCAGCTGATCACATCACGGTGCAGCTCAGCTGGATGGCCCATGGGCCGCTGGGAGGGTGGCGGCGGGGGATGGTGGCAGGCTGCCAGAGGATTTCGACCCACACACCAGTCCCTGAGCCTCACGCCCATGAGCCTCACGCCCCATGTGCTTGCTTGCTCTACCTCTTGCTGCTGCTGCAGCTCCTGCACTCGCCGCACTGCAGCCACCGCCTCCCTCTGTGCCTCCTCTTTCGCCCGCGCTGCCTCAGCCGCCCCTCTCTCCGCCGCCCCTGCCCTCTCCTCCGCCCTCCTCTGCCCCTCCTCCGCCTGCCGCCAGCGCTGCTCCCAGTGCTGCTGCTGCTGCAGGTGCACGCGCTCCCGCTCCTCCTCATCCTGCTCCATCCGCCTCACCTGCGCCGCCATGCCCTCCATCTGCGGGCGGGCGCAGGGCGCACACAGAGGGCGGCGGAGTGAAGCACACCGAGAAGATGGATCAACGTGGGAAGAGTTGAAGGAGGAAGGCAGCAAAAGGGGAAGATGGTGACAACATACGGGCCAGGGGGGACAGGAGAGCAAAGGGAGGGGGAGAGAGAGCAACGGGAGGGGGAGAGAGAGCAAAGGGAGGGGGAGAGAGAGCAACGGGAGGGGGAGAGAGAGCAACGGGAGGGGGAGAGAGAGCAACGGGAGGGGGAGAGAGAGCAACGGGAGGGGGAGAGAGAGCAACGGGAGGGGGAGAGAGAGCAACGGGAGGGGGAGAGAGAGCAACGGGAGGGGGAGAGAGAGCAACGGGAGGGGGAGAGAGAGCAACGGGAGGGGAGAGAGAGCAACGGGAGGGGAGAGAGAGCAACGGGAGGGGAGAGAGAGCAACGGGAGGGGGAGAGAGAGCAACGGGAGGGGGAGAGAGAGCAACGGGAGGGGGAGAGAGAGCAACGGGAGGGGGAGAGAGAGCAACGGGAGGGGGAGAGAGAGCAACGGGAGGGGGAGAGAGAGCAACGGGAGGGGGAGAGAGAGCAACGGGAGGGGGAGAGAGAGCAACGGGAGGGGGAGAGAGAGCAACGGGAGGGGGAGAGAGAGCAACGGGAGGGGGAGAGAGAGCAACGGGAGGGGGAGAGAGAGCAACGGGAGGGGAGAGAGAGCAACGGGAGGGGGAGAGAGAGCAACGGGAGGGGGAGAGAGAGCAACGGGAGGGGGAGAGAGAGCAACGGGAGGGGGAGAGAGAGCAACGGGAGGGGGAGAGAGAGCAACGGGAGGGGGAGAGAGAGCAACGGGAGGGGGAGAGAGAGCAACGGGAGGGGGAGAGAGAGCAACGGAAGGGGGAGAGAAAGCAAAGGGAGGGGGAGAGAGAGCGACCTGCCTGTCTCAAGAGAGGTTGAGTGGCAGCAGTGATGTGTGTGCTGACATCACCATGAGCTGTCTCTGCCATCTGGCAGCGATTCTTGAGAGCCGCTAGCTGACGGGGGGAGGGAGAGCGAGAGGCAGAGAGGGAGAGAGGGAGAGAGGGAGAGAGGGAGAGAGGGAGGGAGGGAGACAGGGAGAGAGGGAGAGAGGGAGAGAGGGAGAGAGGGAGAGAGGGAGAGAGGGAGAGAGGGATAGAGGGAGAGAGGGAGAGAGGGAGAGAGGGAGAGAGGGAGGGAGGGAGAGAGGGAGAGAGGGAGAGAGGGAGAGAGGGAGGGAGGGAAAGAGGGAGTGAGGGAGGGAGGGAGAGAGGGAGAGAGGGAGAGAGGGAGGGAGGGAGAGAGGGAGGGAAAGGAGAGATGAGCAGCGAGACGGCGGAGAAGCAAACGAGCAAATGCACCTCGGCCAGTCAATCACCCTGCATAGCTCAGCCTCATTTCCTGTGGCTCATACAGCTGCTGGCCCCTTGGCTCTCCCCGCCCTTGCATTAAAGTTCGCAAGGGCAGCAGCCTACGATTGGCATTCAGCCTACGATTGGCATGCAGCCTACGACTGGCATGCAGGGAGGCGGACTGTGCTCACTGGTGCATGGCTGCAGTGAGTTGAGCGTCGCATGTGCGCACCATCCATGTCACTCGCTCTACACCTGCTCACAGCATGCCTCACACACCTCTTGCAGCAGCTTCTGCTCTGTCCGTGCCGCCTCCCTCTCTGCCTCCATCGCCCTCTGCCACACGCAAGGACATGCACGCAAGGACATGCACGCAAGAACATGCACGCAAGAACATGCACGCAAGGACATGCACGCAAGGACATGCACGCAAGGACATGCACGCAAGGACATGCACGCAAGGACATGCACGCAAGGACATGCACGCAAGGACATGCACGCAAGGACATGCACACTACTGAGAGTGCCGCACGCAAAGACATGCACACCACTGAGAGCGCTGCAACACAGCACACACCAGCACTCCGTGGCACGAATGAGAGCCTCATGTGACGGACATGAGCTGAACGCAAGGATGGTATGACGGGGATGTTGTACGCGAAAAGGAAAGGCCCCTGTAGAGAAGACCAGAACACTCCAGAGCAGCAGAGCATGGCAGGAGCATGGCTGGCCTGGCAGGAGCAAGGCTGACCTGGCAGGAGCAAGGCTGACCTGGCAGGAGCACGGCTGACCTGGCAGGAGCACGGCTGACCTGCGTGACAGCAGCTAGAGCAGCCGCCATGTGGCGCTCCTTCTCTCCCGCCTCTGCCACGAGCGCCGCCCGTTGCTGCCTCATCTCCTCCCTCACCGCCGCCACTGCTGCCGCCCGCTCCTGCGCACTCTCCGCCACCACCTGCCCTCAGACACAGGGGCACACAGGCAGACAGGGCGCACACAGACAGACAGGGCGCACACAGGCAGACAGGGCGCACACACACAGACAGGGCGCACACACACAGACAGGGCGCACACACACAGACAGGGCGCACACACACAGACAGGGCGCACACACACAGACAGGGCGCACACACACAGACAGGGCGCACACACACAGACAGGGCGCACACACACAGACAGGGCGCACACACACAGACAGGGCGCACACAGGCAGACAGGGCGCACACACACAGACAGGGCGCACACAGGCAGACAGGGCGCACACACACAGACAGGGCGCACACACACAGACAGGGCGCACACACACAGACAGGGCGCACACACACAGACAGGGCGCACACAGGCAGACAGGGCGCACACACACAGACAGGGCGCACACAGGCAGACAGGGCGCACACACACAGACAGGGCGCACACACACAGACAGGGCGCACACACACAGACAGGGCGCACACAGGCAGACAGGGCGCACACAGGCAGACAGGGCGCACACAGGCAGACAGGGCGCACACAGGCAGACAGGGCGCACACAGGCAGACAGGGCGCACACACACAGACAGGGCGCACACACACAGACAGGGCGCACACACACAGACAGGGAGCACACACACAGACAGGGCGCACACAGGCAGACAGGGCGCACACACACAGACAGGGCGCACACACACAGACAGGGCGCACACACACAGACAGGGCGCACACAGGCAGACAGGGCGCACACACACAGACAGGGCGCACACAGGCAGACAGGGCGCACACACACAGACAGGGCGCACACAGGCAGACAGGGCGCACACACACAGACAGGGCGCACACACACAGACAGGGCGCACACACACAGACAGGGCGCACACAGGCAGACAGGGCGCACACAGGCAGACAGGGCGCACACAGGCAGACAGGGCGCACACAGGCAGACAGGGCGCACACAGGCAGACAGGGCGCACACACACAGACAGGGCGCACACACACAGACAGGGCGCACACACACAGACAGGGAGCACACACACAGACAGGGCGCACACACACAGACAGGGCGCACACACACAGACAGGGCGCACACACACAGACAGGGCGCACACAGGCAGACAGGGCGCACACAGGCAGACAGGGCGCACACACACAGACAGGGCGCACACAGGCAGACAGGGCGCACACACACAGACAGGGCGCACACACACAGACAGGGCGCACACACACAGACAGGGCGCACACACACAGACAGGGCGCACACAGGCAGACAGGGCGCACACAGGCAGACAGGGCGCACACAGGCAGACAGGGCGCACACACACAGACAGGGCGCACACACACAGACAGGGCGCACACACACAGACAGGGCGCACACACACAGACAGGGCGCACACACACAGACAGGGCGCACACACACAGACAGGGCGCACACACACAGACAGGGCGCACACACACAGACAGGGCGCACACACACAGACAGGGCGCACACACACAGACAGGGCGCACACAGGCAGACAGGGCGCACACAGGCAGACAGGGCGCACACACACAGACAGGGCGCACACAGGCAGACAGGGCGCACACACACAGACAGGGCGCACACAGGCAGACAGGGCGCACACACACAGACAGGGCGCACACACACAGACAGGGCGCACACACACAGACAGGGCGCACACACACAGACAGGGCGCACACACACAGACAGGGCGCACACACACAGACAGGGCGCACACACACAGACAGGGCGCACACACACAGACAGGGCGCACACAGGCAGACAGGGCGCACACAGGCAGACAGGGCGCACACACACAGACAGGGCGCACACAGGCAGACAGGGCGCACACACACAGACAGGGCGCACACAGGCAGACAGGGCGCACACACACAGACAGGGCGCACACACACAGACAGGGCGCACACACACAGACAGGGCGCACACACACAGACAGGGCGCACACACACAGACAGGGCGCACACACACAGACAGGGCGCACACACACAGACAGGGCGCACACACACAGACAGGGCGCACACAGAGGCAGCATTGGATGGGATGAGACACAGGGCGAGAAGTATGTTGGTCGTTGCTACGCTGCCGCTGCATGGTGGATGTAACTGAGGTTGACGTGCAATCAAGCGACTTTTGACCCCGCAGAGGAATGCCTCGCGAGGAGTCCTCGAGATTGGTAACTGAGGTTGATGTGCAATCAAGAACGGCATCCCAGCTTCCAGCCACCCTGAGAGGCAGGACTGACCCTGAGAGGCAGGACTGACCCTGAGAGGCAGGACTGACCCTGAGAGGCAGGACTGACCCTGAGAGGCAGGACTGACCCTGAGAGGCAGGACTGACCCTGAGAGGCAGGACTGACCCTGAGAGGCAGGACTGACCCTGAGAGGCAGGACTGACCCTGAGAGGCAGGACTGACCCTGAGAGGCAGGACTGACCCTGAGAGGCAGGACTGACCCTGAGAGGCAGGACTGACCCTGAGAGGCAGGACTGACCCTGAGAGGCAGGACTGACCCTGAGAGGCAGGACTGACCCTGGACTGACCCTGAGAGGCAGGACTGACCCTGAGAGGCAGGACTGACCCTGAGAGGCAGGACTGACCCTGAGAGGCAGGACTGACCCTGAGAGGCAGGACTGACCCTGAGAGGCAGGACTGACCCTGAGAGGCAGGACTGACCCTGAGAGGCAGGACTGACCCTGAGAGGCAGGACTGACCCTGAGAGGCAGGACTGACCCTGAGAGGCAGGACTGACCCTGAGAGGCAGGACTGACCCTGAGAGGCAGGACTGACCCGGAGCAGGTGAGAGTGAGCCTGGGAGGGCAAGAGTGACTGACCCGGAGCAGCTGGTCCTTGTGGTGCTGCAGCGCCTGCTGGGTGACTGCCAGCGCCTTGTTCGCCTCCTCCAGTAGGGACGACCTGCCACCCGTGGAGGGCACACGCGCGTGTAGGGACATATCCACAAGCATGCTCACACACACTTGTACTGGCGTGCCCTCACACATGCCTTGGTGCAGAAACGACTTGTAAACATGCACTTACAAACAGACAGAAAAGAAAATGGAGAAAACATTCAGACGGATAGAAAACAACACAGGAAAAATACAGGAAAAATACAGGAAAAATACAGGAAAAATACAGGAAAAATACGAGAACAGAATGGATAGTCTGAGGAGAAGAGGAGGTGGGTTCACAACAGGCGGAGAGCTGACCTGGTGGCATCCGCGCTCTGAGCTGCAGCCTCCAGCGCCTGCCGTTGACAGCGAGGAGTGGAGGGGCGCACAGGGCAGAGGGGGGTGTGGGACACGGCACGGGAGGGATGGTAGAGGGGATGAGGGAAGTCGCAAGTCAAAGCAAGCAGGAACTGGAGAAATAAAAGGGATGAGGAGAACGAGCAAAGGCTTGGGGACCCATATAACAATGGAGCCAAACCTGCCACCCCCCCCACCTGCCCCCTTGCCTGGCACCCCCCCACCTGCGCCTTTGCCTGCAGCCTGTCCCTGTCGGCCTCCAGACGAGCCACCTCCTGCCGCTGCCGTGCCACCACCACCTCCCTCTCCGCCACCGCCTGCCGCAGCGCCTCACTCTCCCGCTCCCTCTGATGCACGGAAGGAGGGAAGAGGGGGGGGGGGGGACAAGCACGGAGAAGAGCACAGGGAGAGGTGAAGAAGCATGGTGCGGGAAAGGGATGGCAAGAGCGAGCAGCATTGACGTGGTGGGAGAAGAGGCACCGTGCAGTGCACAGGCAAAGGGGTTGAGCAGAGGGATAGAAAGAGGTGCCGCGGCAAGGTGAGTGGTGGAGAGACTAGGGGAGCCCATCTTTGCTGCGTCCCACTCACCTGCTGCCCCTGTGCGTCCCTCTCCGCTATGTCTGCCTCCATCCTCGCGGCCGTCTGCCTCAGCTCCTCCACCAGCCGCCTCAGCCCGAAACACTCCTCCCTGAATGCATGCACCTACACAGTGGGCGCGCCATGGCAGGAGGGGCAAGGAGGAAAAGGGAGGCGGCGTTGGAGCTTAGAGGCAGGGCGGGAAGTGCACACTGCCCCAAGTGCTTCCACAGCTGCAAGTGCACACAGCGAGGGCAGGGCTTAGGGGCGACGGCACAGGCACGCCTCTCTATCACGTGGACAAGCTCTCAGCTACTGCGGCCTACGGCTGTGCTGTGCCCCGCCCCACCCCACCCACCCTGCTCCTCCCCCCCTTCCCCCTGGGCGCACTCACGCCCTTCTCAGCGGCGTTGAGGCGCCTCGTGAACTCCTCATGCAGCTCCCTCAGCTCCTGCTCCGCCTCCTGCACTGTGCGCCCCCCTGCCGCCCCCCCTCCCCCTCCCCCTCCTCCCTGTGCGGCGGCCTCCAGCGCCCGCTGCAGCTCGTCCTTGAGGCGCTCATTCTCCGACTGGCGGCACGAGGAGGGGGCAGGCAGGAGTAGAGTGAGGGCCGGCCGGGAGTGTGGGGTGTGAGAAAAGAATCAGCGGAGCACCATGGCCGCGGGCCTCACGGAGGGAGAAGGGTGGCCGGGGGCCTGGAGCTAGAAGCTGTTTTGGTCAGTCTTAATAACCTTTTCAGTTCCGTGATAGCAACGGCATTGGGGCAATGGATGCCAGGTGAAACACCACCTGAGCAATCACCTGATGATCCACCTCAGAAGGTTCGTCGCATGGCATGGTGACTGGTTACCTGCAGTGCGCCGTTGATGACGGAGTGAGTGAGCAGCTTGTTCTCGTAGTGCTTCACTCTACATGGGGCACGGAAGAGACGGAAGGACGACGATGGATGAGGTTTGATGAAGAGGACCAGAAGAGAGAGAAACCGATCAACAGGGAAGCGCTGTGGCAAGCGCAGCTAGCGACGAATACGGCACGCGGCGTTGCTGTCATGCACGCGGCGTTGCTGTCATGCTCGGCAATCAGCCGCACTGCCATTGGGCATGGCATCCCGCTCATTTGACGGCCATCTCTTTCTCACTTGACGGCCATCTCATTCTCACTTGACGACCATCTCTTTCTCACTTGACGGCCATCTCTTGCTCACTTGACGGCCATCTCTTTCTCACTTGACAGCCATCTCTTTCTCACTTGAAGGCCATCTCTTTCTCACTTGACGGCCATCTCTTGCTCACTTGACGGCCATCTCTTTCTCACTTGACGGCCATCTCTTTCTCACTTGACGACCATCTCTTTCTCACTTGACGGCCATCTCTTGCTCACTTGACGGCCATCTCTTTCTCACTTGACGGCCATCTCTTTCTTCAGCGTCGCCACTTGAGCCGCCAGCCGCGCCACCTCCGCGTCTGCGTCTGCGTCTGCGCACACAACGGCGAGAAGCAAGGAGGACGAGAGAGGGAGGGGTTTATTCAGCCGAGAGAGGGAGGCGTAAGAGAGAGCCAGCGCGGGCGATGCGAGGGGGGTGTGGCGGCGTGTAGGGCGGGGAACAACCGAGGTCACGGACTGGGCCTCTGCCCTGCTCGCAGTGCGCACAATCCCGTCGGCCCCCAGCTCTAGGGCCGCCCCATCCCTCGCGGCGGGCTTGCGCGACGCCATGCCCGCCGCCCACTCCACCCGCGCCACGCCTCGTCCCGCCTGACCCAAACCACGCGAGGCCGTCAGCACACCTCCTGCCCCTTCCCACATCCACGCTCCCCAACCCTTCTCCCTCGCACCCCACTGCGGCCCACGCCGCGCTCACCGTCGCGCTGCCCGCTGCCATCGCCCGCCGCGCTGCCCGACGGCTCCGCCGCTCCTCCATTCGCCATCCCTTCCGCAAACTCCGCTCCCGTCGGCATTCCCGCCGAGGCAGCTGCGTCTGCCGTTACCTCATTGGGGGGGCGACGTGCGCGCGTGGCGGGGAAGGGCGCGGCGGACAGGCGAGGTGTGGTTGAAACGTGTCGTGTGGCGCGCAGTACTCGGCGGGCCTGCTGTGAAAGCACAGGAATGACGCGGGTGGAGAAAGCACGAACCCTAAATTGGCGAGGAAACAGTGTTACGCTATGCTGAAATGCCTAAACGCGGTGATAAATTTGCATGCACCAGGGTGGAAAGAGCATGACAATTGTAAGGAATTTTCCATTCCTTACCGAGCGGTACTGCTACCGTGTACGCTCGAACACACCCGAAGCCTCGGGACTGTTCCGGGCCTTTCTGATAGAACCGCCCCGGCCTCTCCAGACCTGCTAGTTCGACCTTCGGGAGTTCTCCGGGCCTCGCTTCTGTCAAACATGTGTAGTTATCATGTTTGTATAGACTGTATAGGGTCACCTTCTAGAGAGTACAACATTTAGGTATATGTTTGTGTACTCTCTCTCTCTCTAATCATTCAATTCTCTTTCTGATATGGTATCACGCGTAGGTAGGATCCCCCCCCCCCCCTAACGCTTCCGCTCGCCCCCTAGCTGGGCCCCGTCGTGCTCCTAGCCCCGTCGCGACCCTCCCTAGACCCGTCGCGCCCCTATCCTAGACCCGTCGCGTCCCTCCCTGGGCCCCGTCGCGCCCCTCCCTGGGCCCCCCCCCCCGTAGCGCCCCTCCTGGGCCCCGTCGTGCTCCTAGCCCCGTCGCGACCGTCCCTAGCCCCGTCGCGCCCCTTTCCCTAGACCCGTCGCGCCCCTCCCTGGGCCCTGTCGCGCCCCTCCCTGGGCCCCGTACCGCCCCTCCTGGGCCCCCCGTCGTGCTCCTAGCCCCGTCGCGACCGTCCCTAGGCCCGTCGCGCCCCTTCCTGGGCCTCGTCGCGCCCCTCCTGGGCCCCCCCCATTGCGCCCCTCCTAGGCCCGTAGTGCCCCTCCTGGGCCCGTAGCGCCCCTCCTGGGCCCGTAGCGCCCCTCCTGGGCCCCCATTGCGCCCCTCCTGGGCCTCGCCGCGCCCCTCCTGGGCCCCCATTGCGCCCCTCCTGGGCCCGTAGCGCCCCTCCTGGGCCTGTTGCGCCCCTCCTGGGCCCTGCCGCGCTCCTCCCTGGGCCCCGTAGCCACCCTCCTGGGCCCCGTCGCGCCCCTCCTGGGCCCCTTCTCGCCCCTCCAGGGCCCCTGTCGTGCCCCTCCTGGGCCCCGTCGAGCCCCTCCTGGTCCCCGTCGCCCCTGCTCGGCCCCGTCGCCCCTGCTCGGCCCCGTCGCCCCTGCTCGGCCCCGTCGCCCCAGCTCGGCCCTGTCGCGGCCTCTCGGCCCCGTGGCGCCCGCCCGGCCCCTGTCGCAGCTGCCCGGCCCCTGTCGCACCTGCCCGGCCCCGTCGCCCCCGCCCGGCCCTGCTGTGTCCTGCCCGGCCCCGTCGCTGCCGCCCGGCCTTGTCGCTGCCGCCCGGCCCCGTCGCAGCCGCCCGGCCCCGTCGCAGCCGCCCGGCCCCGTCGCAGCCGCCCGGCCTCGTCGCTGCCGCCCGGCCCCGTCGCAGCCGCCCGGCCCCTCGTCGCGCCTGCCTGGCCCCGTCGCGCCTGCCCGGCCCCGTCGCGCCTGCCCGGCCTCGTCGTGCCTGCCCGGCCCCGTCGCGCCTGCCCGGCCCCGTCGCGCCTGCCCCGGCCCTCCATACTTCCTGGTACTGTCCCCCGTTCCCCGCACCACTTTACACCCTCCTGCACTTTCCTGCCCCGCCTTGCACCGCATTGCACCTCACTGGACCGCACTGACCGCACTGCACCGCACTGGACCGCACTGCACCGCACTGCATCGCACTGGACCGCACTGCACCGCACTGCATCGCACTGCACCGCACTGCACCGCCCTGCACCGCACTGCACAGCACTACACCGCACTCCACTGTCCTCCACTGCCCCTCATGGCTGCTGAGCTTCGTTTTGATGCTGAGGGTCAGCCTCTGGAGTTCGAGGCGTGGTTGGCTGACCTTCGCCGCCACCTCACTGGTCAGCGGCAGGACGGCCACCCGCTTTCTGCACACCTAGACGGTATGCTCCCCTGCCCTGACCCCCCTGCTGTGCTGCCCGCTGATCCCACGCCTGCTGAGCGCGAGTCCACTGCCGCCGCTGCCCTTGCCCGCTCTGTCTGGCTTTCCCGCGATGCCCTTGCTCAGCTCGCCATTAGCAATGCCCTCCCCCCCCCTGAGCGCCCTCGCTTTAGAACCATTACTACCGCCCAGGCCTACCTCGATGCTGTCATCAAGCGCTATTCTACCCCTCCTGCTGCCTCAGTGGGTCGCCTGATCCTCCCCCTGCTCTTTCCTGACCTGGCGTCTTTCCCCACTGTCTCTGACCTCGCTGCCCACCTGCGCTCGATAGATGAGGCCTGGCGCGCTGCCTGCACTGCTGCACAGCTTAGAGTCCACCAGCCTCCCATGACCTCTACCCTCTACCTCCTTGCCACCCGCCTCCCTGACCGCCTTGCCGCCGCCCGCGACCAGTTCCTTAGCATCCACCCTGCTGCTCTCACCCTCACCGACTTTGTTGACACCCTGACGGCCATAGAGACTCGTCACCGCTCCATAGCCCAGGCGAGCGGTACAGTACCGGTCCCTATCTTTCAGGGTTGTGCCCCCGCTCAGTGTACCTTCTCCGACGGCTCTGTCGCTGTGGCTGAGACTGCTGCTGCAGTACAGTCCCGCTCGGGGAAGGGCCGCCGCCCCAAGGTTGGGAGCGGCGGAGGCGGCGGGGGTGCGGGTGGGGGTAGTGGTGGAGGCGGGTCGTCCGGTACCGGTGCGGACGTGGGGACCCTGCCCGGTCCAGCTGCCCCGCTGCCTCCACCGTTGCAGCAGCAGCAGCAGCAGCAGTCGCCGCAGCCGCAGCCTCCGCAGCAGCCGCAGCAGCCGCCGCAGACGAGGCCGGCGAGTGCTCTCCCGCCTGGGTGGCCTGGAGCTGGTGGTGGTCGTGCGCGTGGTGGTGCACCGGGTGGTGGTTCTGGAGGCGGGCCCTGTCAGTACCAGATCCAGACCGGTCCTCGCCGCGGCTTCGTTTGCGGTAAGATCGGTCATTCCACTCCTCGCTGTTTTCGTCGTCTGGACGACCTGTTCCGCCAGCGCTTTGGCCCGGCGCCCGACCTCCCGGACTGGCACAGCTTGCTTAGGCGTAGCATTCGGATTTTTGACTTGGACATGGATGCCATTGTCGCAGCCTTGCATGTGATGTATGCCGATGACTCTAGTGTGCTTCCCTCTTATTACCCCGTGTTGCCTAGTGTAGCTGTGCCTAGCGTAGACTCCCCTGCTGCGTCAGGCGTAGGATCTCCTGCTTTGCTTAGCCTCGGTGCTTCCACCGCTTCACTGTCGCCCCGCGCGACTGCTGCGCTTTCCTTCACCTTGGACTCTGGCGCCTCCCGGTGTTTCTTCCGCGACTCCACGACGCTGACGCCGCTGCCTGTTCCCGCTGCAGTTACTCTTGCTGACCCCTCCGGTGGTCCCGTCGTTGCCCGCAGTTCCACCTCCCTTCCCTGTCCGGCGGTTCCTTCAGGTTCGCTCACCGGTCTGCATATCCCCTCGTTCTCCAGGAACCTAGTTGGTGTCGGCTGCCTCCAGGACCTTGGCATCACCACTACGTTCCCTGGTCACGAGCGGTATGCTGTCTGTACCGAGGCCGCCACTGGTGCCCCCCTTACCACTTTCCCCCGGGACCCGGTGTCCGGCCTGTTCACACTTGACACCGCGACGTCCCCGGCTGGGTCTTCCCCTCAGGTAGCTGCGTCCACCCAGGTTGCTGCTGCGTGCTCCTGTCGGTCCCTCACTCATCCGACTCTCCTTTGGCACCACCGCCTTGGTCACCCTGCACTCCCGCGTCTGCGTCACATGTCCCAGCACGGTCTCGTCCTTGGTCTCCCCGGTTCGTTCCCTGAGTTTCCCTCCTCCCCCGCCCCACCGTGCACGCCTTGTGTCGAGGGCCGGCTCCGCCGTGCCCCTCACTCCTCCTCTTTTCCCCCTACCACCGCACCCCTGCAGACTCTGCACATGGACGTCTGGGGCCCAGCCCCGGTCCATGGGCCGCGTCGCGAGCGCTTCTTCCTAGTGCTTGTCGACGACTTCACACGTTACACCACCGTCTTTCCCCTGGAGCGGAAGGCCGACGTGCCTGACGTTCTCATCCCCTGGCTTGTCTCTGCTCGTGTCCACCGCGGTCTCCCTGCCTTGCGCCTCCACTCCGACCGGGGTGGCGAGTTCGCCTCAGGTGTCCTTGGTCGCTTCTGTCGTGCGGAGGGCATCACCCAGACGTTTACCCTGCCGGACTCCCCGCAGCAGAATGGGGTCGCTGAGCGACGCATCGGTTTGGTCATGGAGGTGGCTCGCACCTCCATGATCCACGCCGGTGCACCCCATTTTCTGTGGCCGTTCGCCGTGCGCTACGCCGCTCACCAGCTTAACCTGTGGCCGCACCCCCAGCGGCCGCAGGTTTCGCCGACCCTTCTGTGGACCGGGTCCCCTGGTGACGCGTCTGCGTTCCACGTCTGGGGCTGCCTTGCTCACGTTCGTGCCTCTGGCACGGACAAGCTCACTGCCCGCACCCTCCCCTGCGTCTTCCTCGGTTTCCCCCTTGACGCGTCCGACTGGCACTTCTACCACCCCCCGTCTCACCGTTTCTTTCACTCTCGCGACGTCACCTTTGACGAGTCCGTCTCCTTCTACCGCCGCTTTCCCCACCGTGGTCCCCCGGTTACTCCCCCCCTGTTCCTGGTTCCTCCCTCCCTGGTGGCCCCTGCCCCTCCCCCCCCCCGCCCCCCCGTCCGGCCCCCTCTGGTGTGTCTCACGTCACCCCCCTCCCGTCGGTCGTTCCGGTCGACGAGTCTTCTGACTCTGGTAGTCCTTTGGCGCAGTCCTCGCCGTCTGTCCCTCCCCCGGTGTCTCCTCCTCCACCGCCTCCGCAGCCGCCGTCGCCGCGGCTGCTGCTGCCGTCGTCTCCACCGCCGCCGCCGTTGCAGCCGTCGTCTCCGCCGTCGCCGCCGTCGCAGCCGTCGCTGCAGCCACCGCCGCCGCCGCAGCTGTCGTCGCTGCCGCCGTTTGTGGACTCTGGGGGTGCTGGCGTTGAGGTGGGTACTAGTCCCGGGGCTCCAGTCGTGGCTTGTCCCGGCGGGCCTGGGGGTGGTACCAGTGCTGGTGGGGTTTCGGGCTCTGGGGGTGTCCCTTCTGGGGGTGCAGGTGTGGAGGGTTCGGGAGGTAGCCGTCGCGCAGCTTGTGGCTCTGGTGTTGGTGTTGTGTCGTCGCAGCAGCAGTCCCCGCCAGTGTCCGCCCTCCGTCTGCTCGGCCTTCCGTCCCCTGACCCTGCGCCTGTTCCTCTCCGGCCGTCTCCCCCCCTTCCCGTCTACGGCCCCGTGTTCCCTCCGCCGGACTCGTCCCCGGCTCGTTTTCCCCCTCGTTCCCCACCCGTGTCCCCTCCTCTGTCTCCTGACCCGACGCCGCCCTCTCACGTCTGGTCTCGCCGCCCCTCCCGTGCTCGTCCTGTCTCCCCCGTCCCGCGCACTCACCCTATGTTGCTCCGCTCCCACGCGTCTCGTCCTCCCCTCCTCCCGTCTCCTCCTCCGTCTTCTCTTGTCGTTGCGTCTCCTCCTCTGTCTGACTACTTTCGTGCCGCTCGTCCTCTTGTTCCTCGGGTCCTTGCCTCTCTCGTTACCGACCCGTCTGTTCCAGTGTCGAGTCTTGACGCCCTCGTCGCTGCGGTTGCGGACTTCGCCTCTACCCGCCGCCTTGACTACGCTTCCGCTCTGGTCTCTGACCCTGCCTGTCCTCCGTCCGTCGGGGGTGCTCCTGCCCTCGGCAGTGACGTCCTGGAGGACCGCCAGTTTGAGCTTGCTTTCCTGTCCGAGGCTGCTCCCCATCTCAGTTCCATGCTGCTAGTCCCTGAGGGTGACCCAGACGCTTTTGACATCCCGACCCCTCGTACTTACGCTGAGGCGGTTTCGGGACCCTGGGCCTCTCAGTGGATAGCTGCCATGGAGCAGGAGATGGCATCTTGGAGATCCACCGGCACCTTCGTCGACGCAGTTCCCCCACCTGGGGTGAACGTGGTCGATGGCCGTTGGCTCTTCAAGGTGAAGCGCCCTCCTGGAGAGCCGCCTGTGTTCAAGGCGCGTTACGTGGCTAGAGGCTTCAGTCAGCGCGAGGGGGTGGACTTCTTTCAGACTTTCGCTCCTACCCCGAAGATGACTACTCTTCGGGTTCTGCTACACGTAGCGGCTCAGCGTGACTACGAGCTTCACTCCCTCGACTTCTCCACTGCCTTTCTTTAGGGCAGCCTTCACGAGCAGGTCTACCTGCGTCGTCCTCAGGGCTTTACTGGCACCTTCCCCCCTGGGACCCAGTGGCTTCTGCGGCGCCCAGTCTACGGTCTGCGCCAGGCGCCTCGTGAGTGGCATGACACACTGCGTGCTACCCTTGCTGACCTGCAGTTCTTTCCGTCCTCTGCAGACCCCTCGCTCTTCGTTCGTGCTGGCTCGACTCCGTTCTACATCCTCGTCTACGTAGACGACCTGGTCTTTGCCACAGCTGACAGGGACGCACTGGCCTCCGTGAAGGCAGAGCTGCTGAAGAGACACACCTGCACTGACCTTGGAGAGCTGCGCCGTTACCTTGGCTTGCAGATCTCCAGGGACAGAGCCGCGCGCACCATCACCCTGACTCAGTCACACTTGGTGCGCCAGGTCCTTCAGAGGTTCGGCCTTCAGTTCTCCTCCGCACAGCCCACCCCTCTTCCTCTGGACCACAGACTCTCCGCTCCAGTTCCTGAGGAGTCGGTAGATCCCAGTGGTCCTTACGCTGAGCTAGTGGGTTGCCTCATGTACCTGATGACTTGCACTCGCCCAGATCTCGCATACCCTCTCAGCATCCTGGCTCGTTTTGTGGCCACAGGCAGACACCGACCTCAGCACTGGTCTGCCGCTAAGAGGGTTTTGCGTTATCTTGCAAGTACATCGGGCATGGGGTTAGTGCTAGGCGGACGCAGACCAGTGGTCCTTACTGGACACACAGACGCTTCTTGGGCAGACGACGCCGAGACGCTCAGGTCTTCCCAGGGCTACTGCTTTAGCCTTGGCTCAGGTGCTGTCTCGTGGAGAGCTACCCGCTCCTCGTCTGTTGCCCAGTCCAGCTGTGAGGCTGAGATCTACGCCGGTGCCATGGCGGCACAGGAGCTCCGCTGGCTGACCTTCTTGCTCACTGACTTAGGTGAGCGGCCTAGCTCTGCCCCGGTCCTGTACGCTGACAACAGGGCCATGATTCTCCTGTGTCAGGAGCCTCGACTCGAGGGCAGAGCGAAGCACATCCAGCTGCGGTACTTCCTCCTGCGCGAGCTACAGCAGCGTCGCCAGGCTCGCGTAGTACACTTGGCCTCCGGTGCCAACACAGCTGATATCTTTACGAAGGCGCTTGCGCCTAAAGATCATCAGCGGCACTGTGTACAGCTTGGTCTGGTTCCTGTAGTCTCTCACTTACTCGGGCCTTGACTTTGTACTGTCGTATATATATATGTATACACTCAGACTGGACTTGTGTCCTCTCACAGTGGTTGGACTAGTAGTGCCGCCCTGTACTAGTTCTTGCCTTGTCTGTACTCCTTCTGACTGGTCTTTTAGACCCTTGTCTCAGAGGCTGGACTAGTAGTGCCACCCTGAGCTGCTTGTCTAGAACATTCCCCTATGCAGTCCAGGGGGTGTGTCAAACATGTGTAGTTATCATGTTTGTATAGACTGTATAGGGTCACCTTCTAGAGAGTACAACATTTAGGTATATGTTTGTGTACTCTCTCTCTCTCTAATCATTCAATTCTCTTTCTGATAGCTTCGTCACTTCGAGACCCTTCGATCTCTTTCCCGAACCTTACCATCGCATGGTTAGACTAGCTCTGGTGTTCCTATATCTTGGCTTGCCATTCCTTGTATCGTCATTCAGTGAGTGAACATTTCGTTATTCATTTCCGCGCTACTCTGCTTGTTCATTCATAACACCTGGTATTCAGAGCCACTTTCCTCGCTCACCCGTTTTCGTGAGTTGATTTTTTGGGGGGGGGAGGTAAGTCCCTCACGTAAGCTGCAAAGCGGTTGCCCGCGAATTAGATTGATTAATTCGCCCAACTACGATAGCGTTTGCGCTTACCCGAGTACAGGCACACGACGGAATTCCCCCTGCCCCGGCGGAGCATTCGCCAAATGGACCAAGCTCAGTTCAACGAGCTTCGGGAGCTGTTCAACACCATGAACACACGCATGGCTACAGTGCTGGAGGACAACGAGCGACTTCGTGCAGAAGTTGCCGAGTTACGCCAGGCGCGAGAGGATTCGCGTCAGAAAACTGCCGCCTAAGAGGAGGTCGCCAGCACTGGACGTGTCGAAACCGTTTTGGACGAAATCGCACGTGAGGTGTCACAGGAGCGCAAGGACAGTGAAGCCGCCGCGGTAGCTGACGTGGCAGCACGAGCAGCAGCCGAAGCAGCAGCAGCAGCAGCAGCCGCTACTGTAGCCGCACCGGCGTTTATGCCGATCGTGACGACAGCGACGATCAAACCGACAATGCCGCCCCCGTTCAACCCCACAGATAAGAATACTACTGTTACGGGCTGATTATTTTCGGCGGAACTTTATTTTAATGCCGCTGGGATCATGGCTGACGATTTATAAATTCGGCAGGCTGTATCATTACTGCGGGGACCTGCGCTAGATTGGTGGCGATACACACTACAGGAGGAGGAGTTTTCGGCAGGCGACACACAGAGGTTTTTCGGAAACTTTGGGTCTGCGGCCCAAGGGTCAACCGCGATTTTTGGATCGACCAAGATTCGCACGTGGAAGGCGTGGGGTACAGCTCTGCATGAACGGTTCGAGCCAATATCCGCCTCGGACAACGCACGTACAAAGCTGGACAACTGGCGCCAGTGGAGTTCTGTCCAAGATTACACGTCGGTCTTCATGGCGTTATGCGATCAAATCACCGACATGCATGACTCTGAGAAGAAAGCTCGATTCATTTTGGGTCTGAAGCAGGACATTAAATGCGAGGTCCGACTGCGACTTCCGGCGACGTTTCACGAAGCAGTCCGGATCGCAGACACTTTCGACGCACATCGGACGTATGCGAGAACGGGTTCCCGGGAGGGAAATCGTTTTCGTGGCCAGAATCCACGGCCCACGATTCACGGCGTAGTGGCAAGGGAGCACATGGAAGACTTTCGCAAAGGACAATATTTCAACTGCCACCAGCCGGGTCACCAATCTCACGATTGCCCCCGAAAGAAGCAGATAAAGAAGAACGACCAAGGCAGGTCTGGAAACGCCAAGCGTCAGTAGCGGTCGGGCCCCCTACTGACCCTGCCTCATCGCCCGAAAAACACCATCCCCACCGAGTAGTGGTTCCGATACATGCTATCAACCGCTCCCGGCTGAATAAGGGGGATGACCCAGTAGACCACCCTGTACTGGCAGAGGGACGACTCAACGGAAGAAAAATAAAAATATTCGTCGATGGAGGTGCGAGTCATAGCCTGATAAATCGCGAGATAGCACGACGACTACATATGACGCTGGAGAGGTGTTTGCCCGAAATCGACGCGCGATTGGTGGACGTCACATCACTGGCGATACGCGACAAAGTACCCGTCGTTCAAATGAAGTGTGGCGAAGATTTTGGTTTCAGCGCGCCGATGCTGGCGACAACGCTAGACGGCTACGACGTGCTACTGGGACGCGATTGGCTGCGACGATTCAACCCGCAGATCGATTGGACAACAGGCGAGTGCACAGTGAAGTGCGACAAAGGCTGGCGAAAATTACCCACGTGGCCGGAAGCAGAGACAACGTCGACACGAGTCAACGCGGTGTGCCTCAAGCGAGCGGTCAAGAATGGAGCGGATTTATACGCCGTCCATCTAACCGAATCGACGGAGCAGAACGAGGCGACCGACCTCAACAAACTCTGCGCTTCGGTCCCGAATGACTTGGCGCAAATCATTCGGGAATATCCTGAGATTTTCCCGGACGACTTGCCAAGTGGACTGCCACCCGAATGACCCTAGGACCACAAGATCGAGTTGGAGCCCGGCGCGCAGCCCACTGTACGCACGCAATGGCGCCTGACTCAACCGGAGCTACAGGAACTACGGAACCAACTAGACTACCTACTGGCGAAAGGGTTCATTCGGCCGAGCACGTCACCATTCTCAGCACCGATCCTGTTCACCCCAAAAAAGGACGGCGGACTTTGCATGTGTACGGACTATTGTGCCCTTAATCGGGTAACGATAAAATCGCGCTACCCAATCCCACGCATGGACGAACTGATCGACAACCTTCGCGGAGCTCGCTATTTTTGGAAGATCGACCTTCGCGGTGGTTACCATCAAATTCGAGTGTTCGCTGACGATTGCCACAAGACAGCGTTTCGAACTCGCTACGGGAGTTACGAATACACGGTGATGCCGTTTGGATTAACGAACGCCCCCTCGACGTTTCAACTCACCATGAACGGGGTGTTCCGCGATCTACTCGACAAATGCGTGATAATCTACTTGGACGACATCCTGATCCATAGCAAGACCCGCGAGCAACATTTAAAAGATTTGGAAGCGGTTTTTCAGCGGTTGCAGCAGCATCGTCTCATCACCAAGGGCTCCCAATGCGAGTTTTTAAAACAAGAACTGGAGTTCCTGGGGCACTTGATCTCCACGGAGGGGATTCGGATAGACCCAAAAAAAATCTGGGCTATTCAAGAATGGAAACCACCAACAAACCTGCAGCAGCTGCAATCTTTTTTGGGTTTCGTGAATTACGTGCGGCGGTTTATACCCAACATGGCAGGGTTAACTGGACCTCTAACCGACCTACTGCAGAAGGGGGCTTTTTACGAGTGGGGGGAAAAGCAGCAAGTTGTGTTCGAGGCATTAAAAAATCTTTTAATGTCACCACCGGTACTTCGCTTCGCTGACCCGGAACGACCCTTCGAAGTCATCACCGACGCAAGTGACATCGCTATCGGAGCAGTGCTCATGCAGGATTTCGGCAATGGGCTTCAACCAATTGCGTACGAGTCTCGGAAAATGCAATCTGCTGAGCGCAACTACCCGGTACACGACAAGGAGATGCTGTCGATCGTCCACGCGTTCAAAATCTGGAGGTGCTACCTGACTGGAGAAGACGTGACGGTGCGAACCGATCACAAATCACTACAGTACCTGAGAGCGCAGCCGAATCTCAACCCGCGGCGGATACGCTGGCTGGACTATCTGGAGTCCAATTTCACGTACAAGATCACGTATAAAAAAGGCGCCAACAATATTGCCGACGCCCTCTCCAGACCATCTGCCCAACTCGCAGCAGTACTAGTCGCCCAGAGCAACCCGCTACTGAGTGGACTATTTACCCACGGGTATTCGACTGACCCCTTCTTCGTAAACGACGTCCATCTCCCAGTCACTACACGGAAATGCGTCTATTACTTACGAAGCGGAACTGATCGAATTTGGGTCCCAAGTTATCGTCTACTTCGCGAATTACTAATTCAAGAAGTCCACGATTCAAATTTATCAGGACATTTCGGGGTTGATAAAACTTTGAAGGCGTTGCAGCAGTTTTATTACTGACCAGATATGGTGACGGACGTGCAGCGATACGTGGCCGCGTGTCCGATCTGCCAGCGAATGAAGACATCACACCAGCGACCTACCGGACTGTTGCAGCCCCTCGAGCCACCTCAACGCCCATGGCAACACGTAACGATGGATTTCGTTACGGGACTACCGGCCGGACCCAGCGGAAACGACGCAGTTTTGGTTGTCGTCGACCGATTGACGAAAATGGCGCATGTCGCACCGTGTCGTACAACCATCACAGCCGAAGAAACCGCGCGCCTGTTCATCTCGACCGTCGTTCGCTTACACGGGATACCAGCAGCAATCATTAGCGATCGAGATCCGAAGTTCACGTCAAAATTCTGGCAGGACACATGGGCTCGGTACGGCACGCGTCTACAGTTCTCATCCGCTTATCATCCCCAAACGGACGGCCAGACTGAAAGGACGAATCAAACGATGGAGCAGCTGATTCGGACAAACTGCCCCGACCGAAAAAAATGGGAGGACGTGCTGCCTATGTTGGAATTTTCCTACAACAACGCGCCCTCGGCTACGACTAATCCCTCCCCATTTTATCTCAATTACGGGATGGACCCTACAGTACCAGTCTCCACCAACGTTGAGAGTCAAGTACCATGATCGCAGCAGTTCGTCGAAGAATTACAGACTGCCCGAGACAAAGCTATCGAACTTATTCGCAAGGCGAATGCAACTGCCCGACGGTATGCAGATTTACATCGCAGGGATATTACAATGGCAGCAGGGCAACTAGTCCTGTTGGACACCAAGAATTTACGATTGCCACTACCGACAAAATTACGACCGCGTTTCTATGGCCCATTCAAGGTCATGAAGATGGTAACGCCGGTGACCGCCCAGTTGCGCCTACCTGATGACTGGTGTATTCACAACAAGTTTCACGTGAGCCTAATGCGACCTTTCGTACCCGACACATTGGACATCGCCCGACAGCGATTGGTCCCAAATGTACGGCCACCAACCGAGACGACCATCGAGCCTTCGAAGATTTTGAGCCATCGGATTCATATCGACGGCCAAGGACGACACGTTAATTTCCTGATACGATGGTCCAATCGTACCAGTGAGGACGACACGTGGGTGCCCTCGGACCAGATACAATCACCTTCGATACTTGCGAATTATTTGGCCCGCAAGCACGTGGCTAATATAGATCACCTTCGCTAAGGGGGGGGGTGGTGTAAGGAATTTTCCATTCCTTACCGAGCGGTACTGCTACCGCGTACGCTCGAACGCACCCAAAGCCTCGGGACTATTCCGGACCTTTCTGACAGAACCGCCCCGGCCTCTCCAAACCTGCTAGTTCGACCTTTGGGAGTTTGCCGGGCCTCGCTTCGTCACTTCGAGACCATTCGATCTCTTTCCCGAACCTTACCATCGCATGGTTAGACTAGCTCTGGTGTTCCTAAATCTTGGCTTGCCATTCCTTGTATCGTCATTCAGTGAGTGAACATTTCGTTATTCATTTCCGCGCTACTCTGCTTGTTCATTCATAACAACAATCTGCATTAGTAACACTAGTCAAACAAACACGGGCTGTTAACGTTCATATTTCTATCTGCTAGAATATGTACGATTTATAGCCTAGCTAGGGTTCAGACCTATATGGAGTACACCCCCTTGGATATTTCCAATGTATGCTTTCACTATATGAAGCGGGGCGACTATGCTTCAACAACGACATCCCTTGAAGGCTCGAGAATAGTCTTGCTACAGGGTCTTTGGAGGAATGACATCTCGAAGTTGGGCAAAAGATTTGACACATTTATAATCGGAGCAAATGCGCACTTCAGCGAATTCTGACCAGATTGCAATGTGAGTGACATTTTTTATGGAAAATGCTTATGAAGCCCTTTTTTTTGGCATAGATGGCTCGAGAATAGTCTCATGAGCTACAGGACCTTTGGAGGAATCGCATCTCAAGGTAGGGCACAAGATACTGTCAAGCATATCTTTGTATATTTTTATAGACTATAGGGTTATGCTTTAGGGAGTACAACCCACAAGGTTATATTCCATTGTATCTCATTGTTCTAGTCATTCGTTAACTTCGCATGGTATCATGAGTAGGTTAGGTCCCCCCCGCCCACCGGCGCTTCCGCAATAGGTCCTAGCCGCCCCGTCGCCCTCCCGCCCGTGCTCGCCCGTCCCCTAGTGGCCCCCCGTCACCTAGCGCCTAGCTGGCCCGTCTCCCAGCCGGCCCCGTCACCTAGCCGGCCCCGTCGCCCAGCCGGCCCCGTCGCCCAGCCGGCCCCGTCGCCCAGCCGGCCCCGTCGCTTAGCCGGCCCCGTCGCCTAGCCGGCCCCGCCTCCTAGCCGGCCCTGCCTCCTAGCTGACCCCGTCGCCTAGCAGGCCCCGTCGCCCAACTCAGCCCCGTCGCCTAGCTGGCCCTCTCGCCTAGCCGGCCCCGTAGCCCAGCCGGCCCCGCCTCCTAGCCGACCCCACCTCCTAGCCGGACCCGCTGCCTGGCCGGCCCCGTCGCCTGGCCGGCTCCGTCGCCAGCCGGCCCCGTCACCTCGCCGGCCTCGTAGCCCAGCCGACCCTGCGTCCTAGCCGGCCTCGCCTCCTAGCCGACCCCGTCGCCTCGCCGGCCCCGTCGCCCAGCCGGCCCCGTCGCCTAGCCGGTCCCGTCGCCCGACCGGCCCCGTCCCCTAGCTGGCCCCGTTGTCTAGCCGGTCGCCCAGCCGGCGCGGTCGCCTCACCGGCCCCGTCGCCTAGCCGGCCCAGCTGCACAGCTGGCCCCGTAGCCTAGCCGGCCCCGTCACCTCCCCGCCTAGACGGCCTCATCGCCTCGCCGCCCGCGGCCCCGTTTCCTAGACGCCTCGCCGCCGTCATCGGCCCTCTGCACCGCACAACA